>VYZX01016301.1:1086-31475 GCA_013401335.1 Brachypteracias leptosomus
GTCTAGTGGTTAAGGAGATGTTGGGATGAAGGTTGGACTTGATGATCCTAGAGGTCCTTTCCAACCATAATGATTCTATGATTCTATACCGGCCAGTCTGACTTTATGTATCGGAGCAGAGCATTCTGCTTAGGACATACACTCTTTTCCCCTGAGGCTGGTGGCACAGTCAGTTCTAGCCCACTACTACTATTATCATTATTTCAGTCTCTAGAACTGTGGTTCCAACAACAAGACAGCCAAGACACCCAAATTCACAAGAAATAATTTTTTTTTTAAAGTGGCAGGAGAGCAAGTAAGGTGCCCTCTTTAGAACACCATTGCTCAGCATCATTCCTCATAAGAAGTAGGGACAACTGCTCTGGGCCTTCCTGAGGCAGGCTCACACTCTTCCTTAGCCCTGTCCTGGGATGAAGAGGAAATAAAGGTTTGAATATCTTTCTGAAAAAGCCAAGCAGAGAACATGGAACCTGTTCACCTTGGAGAAAAAGAATGCCACAGACCATTTCCAGCAGCTCTGTACGCCTCCTTATTATCTTTCAGAGAAGCAAGAAAGGGAAGGACAGAAGTGTGCCCCTAAGGTCAGTTAGGTTAGGTATGAGTTAATACAAACCTCAAGGAAAAACACATGCTATCTGCTGCCTTTCAGCTTCTACTCTGCTTTGGCAGCACTTTTTTGTTATTTAAGTAGCTGCTCTGTAAAGCTGATTGGACTAATTTCTTCTGAATGTCTTGTCCGTTTGTATTTTGGAGGACAGAATATTGTTACATGTGTGGGAGTGCCTGGGCAGAAAATTCACAAGAGCACAGCTGGAAACATGCACAGAGGATTTTGCTTCACTGGTAGTAATTGAAATCGGCTGGTCTCAGTGCTGCCACAGACAGATTCATGTTGTGATGGAGTTGGGGGTGTGCATAAACCAACACCTGCATCTGGCACAGGGCCTTTCTGTGAATCTCTCTTCAAAACAGGTACCACTATGTGTCACAGCCTCATATGCTTGTGGTTTTAAAACACCCTAACCATGGGCCTTGCAGATTTCTTGCGCTGCAGCCAAGGGAGGGGCAGGGAGAAGGCTGCCTTGCTTATCTGGCTACTGGACACTGCTTCTGAGCTGGCAGGATGAAAGAAAAACAAGAGGGATGGTCTAAATAGCTTAGGAGATTAACGATAGGTCAAGCTTTCCATGTACAACCTGCTCAAACGGTCCCAAACAACAACAAAAGAAAGAAAGACAGATCCTACCCTCCGGTGCAGATATTATGGACCCTGACAAAATGTGTATAAGTGACCTACAACAACCATGGTAAATTCATGCCATGGTTTCAGTAATTAAATATAATTCTAATTATTCACTGACACAGATAAGTTTTAAGAATAGTCTATAGCTCTCAATAAATATCATCACTTATATTAATCAGAAAGCTATTAATACTAGTATTTCAAAAGTTATGAAAAACACTGCTCTACCTCTGTTCATAAGGCACCTGCTCATCCAGCATTCTCACTTTTAACTTTAATTCAGCTGACTCCCTTGGAATAATAAATTTATCTGGAATACTTAGTCAAATAAATAGGCCATTACATCTTTGGTCCTTATCAGTGCAACAAGCGTCTTCATTAACCAGCTGAATCTTCTGTGTCCTATATTTTTTACTGCACTATACAACTCTATGCACAGTGAGAAAAATGGGAGGAAGGAAGATGAAGGCTATTCAGCCACATGATGATGTTTCATGTGGAGAAGACAGCACAGAAGATGGCATGAAAGCAGGAGTAGGAGTTTGGAAAGAAAATTAGCATCTTTCCTCAGTAAAACAGCCACTAGCTCACCTCATGTTATGACTCCCACTTGCAAATAATTCCATTCGAGTGCAGTCCCCTAACAATTTTACCTTGAGTTGCCTTGATACATGCATATCCCACTATGTCTGATTTCTCACAAACTTTCCTTCTGTACTCCCATCTTCTCTCCTATTAATCAGCTGTTAGCGAGAGTCCTTATGCTTCAGGGCACAAACCATTATCCAAATAAAACAGGTAAGAAAGACTCTTCCTTTAATGGGTAAATGACTCCATAACTGGCTACTTGTTTCTTCCACCATTCTCTAAAAACTTTTTGAATAGGTCACTCACAAGAGGCAGAATATTTGTTTAGATAGTTCACTGACCTGAAACAGCATTTTAATTTTATATTCCTACTTTACAACTATATCCTCCTAAACAAGATATTCCTCTTATGTATAGATAAATGCTTACTACTTCCCTAAAAAACCCCACTCCAGCCACAGTATTAATGCAACCAATATTAACTAACCTTGTAAAGAATGTGGTTTAGACGTATCCACAAAGTCTTCCTGATGATCACACGGGTGAAAAATTAGCTGTTGCAAAACAGCAGGACATATTGTAGAAAAGGTTGAATTTGATACGTAACTGTTGTTCGGTATCCCATGCAAAGAAAAGATGTCCTCACCAGTCAAGCACTAGAACAAAAAGGGATTTTGCCAACTTAATAAATTAATGCAAAACAAATAAGTCATACTCTGACACATCTAAGAATTATAACATGAAAATACTGTTAACACATTTTCAAGGAAGTGTACATAGTGTTCATACACTGTGCATGAAAACACTGTGATTGCTTATTGTAAAGCAGAAGTGATTGAAAGTATTTTAAGATAAATCACAAATCAATGAAACATGTTTGAAATAGACATTTGTAAATCTTATGCCCTACAAACCAGGACAGTTAAAAATTACAATATATTTGGAAAAACAGTTTCAAAGTAATTAAAATCCCATGTAATTACAAAACAAATTTAAGAGCAGACTAGATAGCTAAAATCTCAGTGACAGAGTATGTCAGAAAATGATTGGTAATGCAGTGATTACTTATTCACATAAGTGACCACTTCTACTTTACAACGTTTATTTATCCTCCCAAATCAGCTGTTTAAAAACGGTCTAAATGTTAGAAACACTCAACATTTTTCATTCACTTTATAGCAATAATAGTTAACAGCACACACTGGTATGTAAAACCATCCCGTACTCCAATAAGATAAACTTACTTGGGATCTTCATTTTGCTTTCAACTGAGGACACAACATATCTAATGGTTCAAAGATAAGTGTACTGAGCAGTGCTAAACCAGGCCAGGGGCCAGACTCTGTTCATTGTTTTGAACCAAAAAGATAAAAGACAAACCATGAAAAAAAAGATGAGTATTTTTATATGAAATGGCCTACACTGCTGAAGCCTTTAATCTAACACTTTCCATTTATTCACATTCATTATTTCCTACAACAATCAATAAGGAAAAAGTAGTCATTTTGGGTTTAAACAGAAGTGATTTGGCTTATTGCTGTACAACAAACACATACCAAGGTTGAATGTTAAGAAAAAAAAAGTCAAATATTTTCCATCTATATGAGACTTCAAGCTAGAGCAAAACTTCCTGTAGCAGATCTCAGTGTGGTTGCAAAAGCAGAGCACTGGAAGCCTTAGCAAAATAAAAACAAACGGTGACTCCTTGCTCTTTTCAGTTTTGCTAGCCTTCAGATTCCACATCACTTCTCCAGTAGTTTGTGATTATTATTTATAAAGCAAATTCCTTTTAGACATATGCCAAATAAACTGAAAGTCATTTACTTCAATAGAGCTGCTTCTGCTTCCATTAATAAATATTTTTCCAATACTGTCCCAAAGGTGAAAGGCATGCACACACCATTTCAATGTGACTATTTCCTTTTTAGCTTGGAATTCAATTCAAGTGCCTTCAGCTAAATTACATCCAGGATGTTTCTGTCTTTCCTCTTTAAAGACCCAGTCTAGCAGGGCGCTCAAGTACATATTGAATGTAAACTTAAGACTAAATTTTGTTAAGGCCATGAGATCTTAAAGACTCAAATATATACTAGCAATGTGCGCATACTTTCATCTTTCAATGTCAATGCTAATGTCAAAGTATCACATATAAAATAAATTTAGCCTGATAACAAAAAATGGGTTTTTTGTTTGTTTTAAGTCATGTTGCTCCATCTACTCTCCATGGAAGTAGTGCACAGAGAAACCATCACCAAAGACACACCGAAGTCTTCAACAGCACAACACATGAATGCCTTAAGTTTTCCAAACTGGTTATGTGTCCAATCACTTCACCACTATAACTCTGCAATATGAAATAATGCAAAATAAATGGCTAATATGTCCAGTGTGAAACAAAGACAGGATAGTCGTGGTCCATAGTAATAGTTCCTACAGGGTGCTTCAAGAATCACTGGATCATAGAGACATTTCTGGAAGTCTACAGTGAAAAGCTCTTAGAAAAGCAAGTCAGCAGGAACAGAGAATTCATAACATAACTATCTCTAAGAGAAATAATCTTTAACTATCTCATTCCTAGAAACAGAACAGATCGCCAGCATTTAAAAATACTAATATATTAGTATTAATATTAGTTCACAAAAACCCAAACCAGGTTGTAGGCAGAAAAACAGATTATGGAAAGAAAATAAATCAGATACAGCATGAATTAGTAAACCTGAGACTTGTAACTTTGGTTACATACAAACAAATACGTGAGAAATACCATTGGACAAGAGCTCTTTTGTGTAAAGATGAGAAACAGCATTTTATTTAATTACTATTATTATTTTGATCAGAGACAAACCCAGAGGATAATGATTCTTATAAATGATTCATTGTTCTAAGTCACCTCATCTACTCAGCAAACTCCTACATACAACCAAGAGCTAAAAAACAAGCTTGCATGAGTTCACTGACACAATTAAAGCATTAATTAAAAGATCAAATCTATTAGAAGCCTTGGACTGGAGCAACTCATGTTTGCACGCTGCACAACTCTGCATTTATCTCTGAAGGATAAATACATTAGGACAGTCACACTGCTGCAAAAACATAAGCTATTTGTTTTGTAAGACTGATGGATGATCTTAGCAGAAAAGAAATTTAGTCTCATGGTATAGGGGGCTGAGAATGATGTCCTGGCTCACCCAGGTTATTGTCAGGTCTCCCCCCTGCTATTCAGCAAGCCTTGTCGTAGCAATTAGATGAGGGGACTGGCTGTAATATGGCTGTCACCCATTGTTTAATAAACAACTGCAAAAAAGTTCTCTTTATAAATGAAAAGTAGATGCCAGCCCATCACATTCTCTGAAGGAATGGATAGGGTAATTGCTCAGTCAAAAATAATGCAGAGAGGACCTTTAAGTGAAAAATTAACAAAAAACGTGACAATAACAATCATCTTGTAAATGCTTCAGGCCCTTTTTTAATCTTCTGCTGTGTTTTTATCTTTGTTCTACCTTTGTTTTATCTGTAGCATTCCACATGTGAGGCACCAAGATACCGTACAGCAACTAGGACTGCAGTTTCTAGATGTTGCCAGATCGAATGCTCTCCTAGCTCACCTCGGGGCTGGTCAGTGGGTCACACAGCAGCAGCAGCAAAGAATACAGAGAACACTGACCTGACCAGTATTTGGGGTTTTTTTACTTAGCCCGAGGATAGATAAGGCCAAATAGAGACATATGACTATGTCTTCCTCAACTTACTTGTAAGGAATTAAAGCATCTAGTGCTGATGTGGTGAAACCTCAGCACAGGTAAGAACTGGTGCTAGGAGATGACCATGCCTTCAATAAGCAGCAGTCCAGGACAGAGTCAAACCAGAGGAGGTACTTTGAATGCACTTGTGTGCTTTAGAAATTGCATATACACACCCCCGGCATGTTCAAGGCAACTGTTCATGCTGGGAGCTTAAAGCTGTCCATGAATGCTGACATTTGCTGAAGATACTGTAGAAATAAGACACTTAGAGGATAGAACAACTAAGTCTATTTATCTTCTCACTGGCCAGGCAACATCAGATCATGGTGTTGGATCAAGACCACAAGCCACACTGTCAGACCATTCCCCTTTCTTTCAAAAAGCATATTGTAACTAGAAAAACTAAAAAAAAAAAAAACCAACAAAATCAAAGTAGGTACTAGCTTGGTTCTAATCTAACCGAAACACTAAAATTACTGGTTTCTGACTCATCTTGGGGTGAAAATGAATTACACCTGACCGTGACTATTAATAAAGATTTTAACTTCTTTTTTTTCAAAATATTTTGTTTAAAAATTAAAATGTGTTACACTAAGACACATTAAGACCAAAACTTTTGAGCATGTAATTTAATTCTTCAGCACATACATGTATGGCTATCATACTGCAATGAACCCAATTACAGAAGATCAAGTATAGCTTCATGTTTTTACATCTTGCTAATAATGTAAAATACAGAGTGAGTAAACATGCCATCACCTATAGTACCGAAATTGCTAATTTTATCCTATTATTAGAACTAAAATGTGTTGGAATTCCACAATAAAATGTGAAAAAAACCAGCAGTGATCAGTATTTGAGTTCACTCAGTTACTGCTTATTTCTCTGACAAGAAGTCTTAGCTTCTTAACTTCCTTCTTTTATTGAGAAAAAGTGATAACGGAAAAGTTGAAGAGCAAAGAAAATATAAAGAGAAAATGAAGAGAATTATAAAAATGCATGAGAAAAGAAAAAAAGAGACCAAAAGCATAAGGATTTGGAGACAGTTCAATCAAAAATCCCAAAACAGCACTCTGAAAAAAATTTGTTTCTCTTTTCAAGGAAAAAAATTATCATCTTCACAGACATCATAGGGCAGAAGTTACCATAAATGCCTACATGAGTATATGTTCAAATACCATCATCAACAAAACAAATAATTTTTTCTTCCCCCTTATCTTTTCAAGACAACCTGGTATCAAAGGAAAAAAGAAATCAAGCATCTTCTGGCTTCCACATTCTTCTCTCGTGAGATTAACAGGCCTACCAAAATTGCTATGAATGAAACATTAAATTTAAACACCAATACTGGGATAAAACTAACAGAGAGGGTTCCTTCTGGCCAGTTTTTGCAGTGCTGTATCACGTATCCCTTACAGATCAGCTCTCCACTAAAAATGACTTCAGGATTGGATGAAGGAGTCTCTGATAAGAGGAGTGCGTTATCTTGATTGGAAGAAAGGCCTGGGAGTCATCCTACTAGCTCTGGACAGTGAAGTTAAGAACTGAAAGTCAAAGATAAGCCTTATTTTCTCCTACAGTCAGATATTTCTGCAGCTTGAATGGATTCAGCCTACCTGAGAAAGACCTGAATCACTCTCCAGAGAGATTTACTTTCCTCTGAGGAGAATCAGTAGAGCTCAGGCCTCTGGTGTCTTCCAACACATAAAGGTATATTAGGCCGCTTAATGTCTTTTACCACAACCCATAGATACTCTAAATTATCAACTTGTAAGCACAAAGAGTCATACTGCTTGAAAATGATCACATATGATTTACTCGGTGTGAGTATGCATTTGCATGCACCGCCTGCCCGAAGTCATCAATACATCTAACGTCTATGAGGGATCAAAAGTCAGGAGGTAAAATGCACTTGTGTAAATGGTACTAGCTGATGAAGCAGCTGTAAGGCTGACTTTAAGAAAGAATATAAGCAACTCAGAAAAAAAGTATATGCATTTCAGTATGGTACCCTATATATCATTCCAAATGGACACAACTAGAACAGATCTGTAAAAAAATTTGTTTCAGTTAAACTTCCAATGATTCATGAGGAACACACTTTTATAGTAATAAGAAAAAGTATTACTTTTTTTTTCCTCTGTAGCCTGTGCCAAAGCCTGTGTATGAGGGCTATGTGCTTTTGCAGATGGGAAACCTGAAGGACTGAAGAATCTACTCATTTCTAAGCCCATTTAAAGAAAGCTCCTTTTCATAGCCACATTCAACACTGCAAACTTGTATTTAGCATGTGTGGCCGGAAATGTTTATGTTTTTAACACACGGTGTTGGAACAGTGTTCAATTTGTGAGATTTGAAAGCAGTGACTCTGGCAAATATTGTCATGCTTATACTGACTACTACTACATGAATTTCAGTGGCATTGACTCACAATTAAACCTCTGGTAAGGGTAAAGACATCAGACCTGCACTCTGTCTAAAACAAAGGGAGCTTATCTAAGGTTTGTCTCCTTCACAGAACAAGCCAAAGAGCCACTAGTCCAAATGTAAAAACAAATTCTCAAAGCCCCCAGAGCTGTACCTCTCCAGTTTCTTAGGGAATGGAACCAAACCAGACCAAACAGTCCTCCCGGCTTTCCTTTCATTCTCATGCTTGACTTCATGTCCCTGATTCCTGAGCAGAAAGAAATCTCCACCAGCCTCAAGATGCCCCTTCAAGGAAATAAAATTAGTCTAGAACACTACAGAGATGTGAAATTACACAGACTTTCAAAGTAGCAATGAGGTGGTCTTAGTTCTGTATGGAGACTTACTTAACAGAGTAAAATATTTTCATGAAAAATAATATTCCAATGATATTTAGTCAATAAATAAAACATCATTTTAAATAGCTTTTAGTAGATTTGATGGGTGTACACTTTGCACTCAATTTACAGGAAAGATGTGAAAATTACTGAAAAAGTTTCTTAGGATAAGTAGACCTGCCTATAATCAAGTTTGTGCTGTCGCATGATAGTTGCACTTTACCAAGCCCTGCAGGCTTGCTCATACAGCTCCCGGCGGGAAACCGGCTGATACCCGTACACTTTTTACTGTTGCCCAGATGCTATTTACCCAGGAGAAGGGCCGGTTTGACCGCTGGCCCACGGAGAGCTAACCCCGCGGCAGCCCCGCTCTCCAGCACCGTGACGGACGGCAGCTTCTCCCCCGCCGTGAGCTGCTTTCACCAGGGGACCTCTGCCTATGCCCAAACCCGGACGACCTTTGCTCCCTCCCTCCCTCACCGCCTCAACGTGCGGAAACACGACGGCGGCGAGACCGAAGCACCTACAGCGGTGCCCCCGCGCCCCTGCTCCTGGACGTGCGCTCCCAGCTCGGCCCTGCCCTCCGCTCCCGGCCGCCGCGGAGCCCGCGCGGCTCCCGGGCAGGCCCTGCTCCCGCCGCCCCCGCGGTACCTGGTTGCGGTGCAGGGACTCCGGCGGCAGCAAGGCGCCCGGGCCCGGCACAGAGCCCAGCCGCTGCAGCAGCGCCGAGAGCTGCCCGGCCGACAGCCGGTGCTCGGCCCCGAAGACGCGCAGCACATCGTCGGCGAAGGTCGTCGCCGCCGCCTCGCCTTCGAGCATCTCCAGCCCCGCGGGACGCGGCGAGTGTCGCTGGCCACAGCCCAGCCCGGTCCCTCCGCACCGCCCTCGGCTCCGCGGGGTAGGAGCGGCGCCCGCCCGGCCCCTCCCCGGGGGGCGTAATGGGGAGATGGGGCGGGCGGCGGGACCCGGCGGCTACGGACGGGGCGGGTGCCGTTCCCAGGGGGCAAGCCTCCTGCCCCCGCCACAGCTCCCGGCAGGGGGTCGTCCCGCTTCTCGGCCCCCGGCTGCCTACGGGGGGCTGCAGGCAGGGCCACCCTCGCGTCGTGTGTCCCGATAGAAGGGCGGCACGGAGATAGCCCCAGACGCGGGCAAAAGGGGAAACTGCGGAGCGGCTGGTTGCGGCCAGCCCTGGCCCAGGGGCCAAGGGTCAGGAAGCCGTGGGACACATCCGTGGAGACACACAGTCCCTCCTGAGCTGCCCCGGTGCTGTCCCCGGACGCACACCTGCCGAACTCGGGCCTGTCCTGCGCCCACCTGGAACGGCAGGTGGGACAGCCGAGGCCAAGGTCCAGGCCCAAGCCAGGTGCATAGGCAGGGACGGCCTTGCCGTACACACCTCACCGACAGTATCTCCACAGCCCAGGCGCCTGGACCTTGGAATGAACCGCACGTTGGCAGCCAGTTAGGCAAGGTGCTTCTCTTGGGCCCACTCTCCCTCCCGCCAAGTTCGAGACATGCATCTGTGTCTAGTGTACCTGTTTAGGAAGGTTTAATGCACCAAAAAAAGTGTGTTATTTCATGCATGCTTTTTAACAGAGAAAATTGTGACTGGTCACAGGTATATTCCTGGGGGCTGTCACTCAAGTGGCTTAGATTAAAATCCTCATGCTTCAGGAGCAGCAGCTCTAGCTCAGAAGAGATTTGTACTATTAACAAGCTATTTTGTAACTGCCCATTACAAAATTTCTTACATATCCCTGTAGTAAGCAGAGACAGCATATTTTTGAAGAGGTATATTTTTTAAACAGCTTTGCATTCAGAGCTCTGTGCTCAATTACAGGAGTTGAGACACTGGCCCCAATTCTAAATGTTCTGAAACTAGAATTTTGTACAGTGTGTGCCGAGCATGGTTAAAGATACTTTACAAGCAGCAAGACTCATTTGGATTAATTCTTCATAAATAGCTTCTGTACCACAATGCACAAGGCATCTAGCAGAAAAAAAAAAATGCCAGCAGCATAACCCACTAAAAGGGAAAAAATAATCAGAGAGCACCACAATTATATAAATTCTACTACTGGAAAACCTGTTACTCTTTCTGAATTAGACCCTGAATAGCTAATGTATTCTCATGCTTCCCTCATACTTGGTTGGTGGCAGCTAAAAGGGCCCTGGCACAATTTAGCAGCGGGTGGTTCCAAATGACATTTCCCACCTGTACTGGTTATACCACCTGCTGTGGCTGAAGATGCTCAACCCTACCCACCTCTCCATTTCCCTGTGCATTTTAGGTCTCTTCAGAGAGATGAACACAAGATTTCCTCTGCTGCTAAGTGAACCACTTTTCTCTTTAGGCAGCAGCTGTGTCAGTACCAGAACTGGCACCTCCTATAATTTCTTCTTCAGTGTTTCTGTTTCTAAACACAGCTCTAGTAACAGTTGCTTATTGAAGGCATCCTGGAATTTTAAAGTTTATATTTGAAGAGTGCCTTATGATCAGCAGATAAATTGGAAACAACTGCAAACTGGTTAAAACAGGTAAATCAAAACAGGCTGCTGGCTGCATCATAAAGATTTGTCAGTGCTGTGTTGTGCAGGGCTAAATGGTTAAGCTCAAAATTGATCATTTTAAAGCTTTCTTTTTATCAGTATCAGAAATAAAAAGGATTATTTAAAGTGTAATTAAACTCATATTTGCATTAGTTCTTAGGCCCATATCTGCATAATGCAGAAAAGTTCAAGAAATTTCTGGATAATTCCATTAAAAATTATTCTCTGTTGCCAATCCTCTGCAGAACGAAAATCCTGCTCTATTTCTGAGAGACAGCCAAACTTTTCCTCAAGGGGTGATGCGTTCATACTGCTCTACTTTAAAAGAAAAAGTTTCTAAACTGAGTGTTGCCAGAAAAGACCACAAGAGCTAGAAGGGCACACTAACAGACCAGAGGCCACAGACCTTTCAAACTGTCTAATGTAGCACTTGAAGGACTACTCATGATTTTGTGTATATTATGATTCTTACAGACACAATCAGAAAGTCTGATCGTTGGCCATGTCAAGTCTGATAAAGCTTAGCCAAATATGTACAGAGCCAAATTCTCTCTCTCAAATGGAAAGAACAATCTGTTTGCACACTGTAAACCAAGTATTTCCCAACAGTACTTCACGGTCCTGGTTCACTATTGTTTCATTTCCCGCTTTTTCTACACCTGGGTGACTTTACTGTCACATTTAAACCACCACAAGATGCCAGTGCACTAGATCATGACTGGCACTGGGCAAGGCCACACATAATCAGCTCCTCTAATCTTCTAAAGATCCAAATGCTCTACGAAGTGGGTTTCTCTTAGGAAACTGAGTGAAGCTGTAGCTACTTACATCAAACCCAGCCTGACTCTGACAACTCTGATATCTGCTACTTATTTCAAAGTCAGAAGAAGCCTCTCTCTTTACTCTCTTTACTAACCCAACTAAAATAAATCTGTTTTAAAATGGCAATCATAATTATGTTGTTTGACAGGTAAAAAAAGACACACTCATCCCTTGTATTAACATTTTCACTCTTTTTCTCTCAACTCTTAGTTGGATTAACTATATGAATAGGCTTAAAAAATTATATCCTGTAACTAAACACCCTTGAGTGAAATGACAGAGTAACAATGGATATTTATAGGGGAAGTATCTAGGTAGGTATGTAAAAATATTGGACTGACACCTTTTCTCACATATTTTCCCTAAGTAATTCTCTTCGCTGTGGTGTGTTCCCAGCAGCTCTATTTGTTCAGTTTTACCTCGGCCAGACAGACTCGAACACTCACAGCCACCATATTCTAAATTCCAGAGCCTTACAGTCAAATAGATTAGAGATTAATAGCATGCTAAGATAGATAGGCAGTTTTCAGTATTAAAAGCTCAGGAATCTTGCAGTTCTCAATTATGTGCTCCTGCATATACCAAAAGGGAATTCAGGGATTAGAGCTCCAGGAACACAGACGAAGGGTACTGTGGAGACTCTAAACCACAGAACCCAAATAAAAAACATGCTGCTTGGCTTAAAAACCCTAAGATAAAAAAGCCTGAATCTCATCAATCTGCACATCTTGACTCATTTTTCAAAGCTTAGGTTCACAGAATGGCAGTAGAAATATACTCTTATATATCGCAGTAGAAAAGTTTCTGAAATTACAGAATTTAAAGATATCTTTCCTTTAAGACACACAGGCTAAAATACGTCATACTGGTAACAGTAAAACATTCAAAGGGAAAAGCGGGATCTCGAGTTTTACCAAAGAGTTTGACTCGGTAATTTTAATAGTTGAATAGTGAATTACAAGTGCTAGGGACACAATATGGACCTCAGAGTACAAGAGATACATCAATCATAACTTGCTTCTTTTGTGAGGCTGCACTATTGGTACCATTTGTGCATTGTTTACAACCCTAAGAAGCTTGGCTCCTGCAAAAGGTTAACATTTTGCAATAGATTTCACCCAGCAAGAGGTTTTACTTGTTCTACGACTCTCCCGTAGCCAGTTCATTAGCGCTTTGTGAAACTGTAAAATACCCTGTTTCTGGTAAGAAATGTGATCCGTCTGCTTCTTAGGACTAAATATTGTTTAAGCAAGTATATTTAAAAACAAAATCACTGTAATAAAATAATCAGATTTAAATCTTCACTGCTTACAATTTCAAGTTCTAATATACAGAGATATTTAAGGATCTTCAACTACAAGAATAAAAGTTGTCTTTAATGGAGACCTGCAGATAAAATTATCTTCAGTTCATAGCTACTATAGAAAACTAACCTTAATAAAATTTCACTGATCCTTTAGAAATATTATGTCCCCACCTTGTTAGTGTAGGATCAAGATTACTTAGATCATATTTCTACTGTCAAAGCTTAAAGTTGTTTTGAATCTAATGTTTTGGCCTAGGATAATTTTCAGTCGGTAAGCAGGATTCTAACTTACAAATCCAGTAGCTGTTGGGCTACAGCTGTAGATCGAAAGAAGTGAGATAATGCCTGGAGAGCTGAGCCAGCCTATAGCAGCTGGGGGTCACAATGCAAAGTACCCAAGATAGGTGTGCAGAGAGATAGGAAGCAATAAACTTTCTTAAAAGAGAGCAATATTCGCCATGAAGATGAATACTGCTCACATTGCCTTACGTTGCTCAAATAATCTTTACCAGAAGATGACTCTTCTGGAAAAAATGCAGGTCTTTTGCAATTTTGAAAAAAAAAAAAAGTTTTTTAAAAAAAGCAAAAAGACACTACCCATTCCTATCAGTTACACTTCATTTTGTAAGAAAAGGGAAGTTCAGCCGTTTCGAGTTCTTCTCCAAGGTAGCCTTATTTTGAACTGTAGCACTATAAAAAACAAATACTACATTTACAAATTCAAAGTGAAGCATTTCACCTATTCTCCCCAAGTCTTGCAAACACACTTTGAAATGTATATTTTCTATTGTTCTAAAATTAGATCAAAGCCAACCTTAAAGTCTCAAACTCATTGATGAAGCAATTCATGTTTTGTAGGAAGGACCATGCCCAGTAGTGACCTCTTACCTGGTGATGACCTTTAAATCCAGCAGAGGATCCCAGAGGAGGGTCAGTACATGACTGAAAGCTACAACCATGGACTATATTGACATGTCTGCACTGAATTGTATGTATCTAAAGAACAAGGGTTACCACAGAATAAAAGAGAAGCGGTCATATGTCAATATTAGTATGATTAGATAAGCAGAGTAGTGTCAGCAGGATGTCTGAGACACAACATGCTGGCTTTGTATTTTACAGGCTGGATTCTGCAGGGATCAGGATGAACCCTGTGAGACAGCAAAGCTAAGCCAGCTGCAGGAGTCATTTAGCTTTTTTCCTTACAATCCAGTAGGGTGAAAAGTAAGTAATGTTTCTGGGGAGGGACCAGAACAGTCTTACCTGTGAAGAAAACAATTGTTTTGGACGATCAGTGGCCTTCAATACATCAGTCTCTTCCTTTGTTTCTTGGAAATACAGCTGCTAAACATGCTTGAATAAGCAAATTATTTCTGAAAACATGAAAACTTATCTCTGAGTTTTCAAAAAAAGTTATTTAACATGAGGGTGACAGATCACTGGAATGGGCTGCCCAGAGAGGTGGTGGAGGCCTCATCCCTAGAGTTAGTCAAGGTCAGGCTTGATGGGGCTCTGAGCAATTTGACCTAGGTAGAGATGTCCTACTTGTGTAGGGAGGTTGGACCAGATGACCTCTGGAGGTCCCTTCCAGCCTAAAACATTCTATGATTCTAAACCACAACAGTATGTGATTTGTACATCTCCAAAATAGGTGCTGTACAGGCCTCAGGGACTGGCAAAGGTGCACTGAACCCAGCTTAACTTTTCAACAACTACTAATATGAGAGGGGAGACGAGATCCTATAAGGTAGAAGACATCTTACTTCAGAGGAAAACCACAGCTGCAGCTAGCACTTTCCTAGCTTGGGATGCCCTGGGTTATGATATGGAATCAGAGCCTTCAGTCACTTCTCTTCTACGCGCTTACTTACCACTGAAATTTTAAAAGTTGCAATTAACAGACAATACTCCAAGCCTGCATGAGTTCTTAAGTATTGATGCCATGTCAAGTTTAAATTCAGGACATAAAGCTGTGGTGCTTCAGTCTATTAAAATAATAGCCCCAAATGACAAAGTTTTTAAATCTGAGACATGGTTCTCAGTCATCTGGGGGATATTACTTGAACATGTAAGCATCCCAGTTTTAACTCCATCCTGAGTGTATTTTTGCATCTGACTGAGGATATCTACAAGCAACAAAATGTGTTAATGATTGCAAAGATTTTTTTTTTCTGTCATTTGCAAGACCAGCAGCACTATCACAACAGAGCACCAGAGTTGCAAGCAGTTCATGACTGCTTTTGAACTCTGTGCTTTCATGAACTTGTTATAAATATTTGTAGTCTAGATTAGTATTCAAACTCTGCCAGGCATGAAAACAGGTTTTATTTTGTTGAAAAGTATTAGAAAATAAGTTTCCTAAAACTCTGACAACTCATAATTATGCTGTAGAATACAGCCACAGGATGCCTTCAAGGCTAGAGAAGAACTAAACAGGATTGAATATTCATATTGATAATCAAAACATTCAGGTACACCAGACAGGACTTAATAAAATGAAAAAGAAAAGGCTATGAATCCTTGCATATATGCATAATGGTTAGATTAGAGGTTGCCTATAGACAACCTTACCAAGTCTGGATTTCATACACACCAAGGTGAAGCTTCTAACACCAAACACAGAAGGAGCACAATAGATCAGCCAAAGGCAGTTGCTATTTCATCTTGAAGTTATTCAAATCTGAAGCACTACATGTGTGAACTACTATGGACTTAATTCACACAACAGTGGAATCTATTTCCATGCTTATTTTATAAAATAAGTCTGTGCATAAACACAAACAAGAAAGGTATTTAGAATATTCCACTGCTAAATAATTTATAAGAAAATCTTTAACACACATAGCCAGAGGTATAAGGACACACATAGACTATGCACAGCACTTGAAACCTAGTGTCTGAAGCATCTAGTGAAGAAAGATTATATTTGGTGTTATTGTAAATAGAATTTGAAAAATTTTTTAAGTCACCTCAGGAATCTCAAAGCTATTAGTAACTTATGTACTTCAAGTATTTTTAGAATGCTTGTCCCTTAAAGGAAAATCCATACAATTCAGTGAAACGGAGAGCTCTCACTCATTTTGAAGTTCTGTGCATTTTCACAAAGGGCATGGGTGCATGTGACTTCAACTATTGAACTGAGATGATGCTTGTGTGCTAAAAATCAGTGGAAGGGAATAAGCCCTGCAAAGGGGAACACTGGCACTACGTCTTCCTTCAGCAATTAGAGCAGTTGTGTCAAACAAATACCTGTTTCAGTAAATCAATAAATAGACTCAGCTTATGTAACAGTGTGTTCTAGAGCTCACTAGAACTTATAGGGGGGAAAAGAGCCCGTCTATGAGGGTTCCTCGCGTGCAGAAGGAAACAATACTTCTAGTAGCAAGTGGCTGTTCGTCAGTGTTCATTCACTGGCTTCTCCTTTTTCTTCCCAACCAATTTTCTAGTCAAGCAGAATATTTTATCATCCACCCCTCGCACAGTGCCCTGGTTTTCAAGATATGTCACTCTGTTGACCAAAGTACAAGAGGAGATATAAAATTCCTATATTCCCCTGGCATTCTTACTTATCACTAGAGGAAAGTTGTATATAGGCACAGCGGCATTTCAGTATCATTTGACTAACCTGTCTGCAACAGTATCTGGCAGTACAAAGTGTAAGTTTGAAACTTCTCTCACTGGTATTCAAAGTGCTAAAATGCTAATGGAACAGTTATTTCTGACAAGCAAGTATTTAAAGTGTATCTATCTAGATGGTGGTGGTGATTTTCAGATTTGAATGCTGTTTATGTAAGAATTTCTAATGCCATTTGTAACTTCACAGCACACATGTTTTAAGAGCTTTAAGTTTTAATTAGTGCTGGAGTTGGATGTTACAGTGTGTGTGCGTTTGGGGTTTTTTCTTTTTTGGGGAGGAGGGGGGAAGAACCATTTGTTTTGATGAGGAGATTCTGTTCATATTCAACTATTTTTGCTTTCAAACCTTGTACTGTCATTTAGGCCTAACATCATTAAGCCTAGCTTACTGAGGCAGTAGTACTGCCACCTCTGCTGCATAGTCTTTATACACAATGTGTACAGAAGGCCAAGGCTGAACTCACGTATGTACCAGAGCATTGATTTTTAAAGGAGTCATGAGTTCACAGAACCAGGAAGGTTCTATGACTATGAAAAAAACCCCACACTTAAAAAAAAATTTCAGAAGTTCTATGTTAACTTATCAGGTCAAAATACAAAAAATCCTCCACACAACCATTGCTTTGTTTACAACTCAGATGTGGAAATAAGTGACTCAAAGCTTAAAAAGCAAAAAACCCAACCAAACAAAAAACCTCAAAACAAACAGAAACCACTGCAACCTTCTGAAGTATTTTTATTATCAATTGTGGAATATAAAGTGTTAAAATGGCTAAAGGATAACACAGTACAAACATTTGCCAGAGGATACTTCCTGAACAAGTTAGAGATGAAAAAAGTTACAAATTTGCAACTACAGGTCTCAGGAAAAAAAAAAATCGCAAAAGAAATCAGAGAACTAATGCAATACCATTAACTTAAGGATGCTGGCTGCAGAAGTGTTCAATAGTTTTACAGCTCAATTCATGCATTGGTTTCTTATAACCATTACATGCTATAGAGAATTAATAGTCAATTAACACTTTTAAGGTCTTTCAAGACTAGATACATTAAGTCCTTTGAGTTAATTTATTCTCCTCTTAAATAAATCAGAATATAATCTCCCTGGCAAAGCAGAACGGAATCACAACTTAGAAGTCAAAAATTAGGAGACTCCCACAGTCTCCATTTGCTAGGCCTATAAAAGCAAGAAGAAACAAAATGCAAAATTTCAAGTCAGTTTGTTCCCCATTTTTGTCAGCTTGTGAGGCAAACATGTGGACACAGCATTTTTCTGAACTCTAGACTGCAGAAGCAGACAATAAATTGCTATAGATGAGGAAATGACCTTTCTATATCCACCTGTATAGTTGTAGTATACCAACACGAACAGATTATAAAATAATTGAAAATTATTCAAAAGTAAATCTTATTTTTAGCACACAAATATGGGAAGAAGTGAAAAACTTTGATTCTCTTACAGTTACTAGTGTTTGCTCACAATTTAAAAAAAATGAATGGCCTTAAACATATTGTCCTAGAAATGGTTGATTTTGGGGGTGCATATAGACCACCACATGTTAGAAGAGCACAGCACAACCAAGAAAGCTTCATAAGTAAACAACTACCAGTCTACTGCTAGACACCACACAGTTGTTGAGATTCCTAACATAGTTGCTGGTGGTTAATTATGATTCTTTATGAAAGAAAGATTCACCAACTAATCTCTGTAAGTAAACACAGTTTCAGTCCTCACTAAAGGGCAAGGAAAGCAATAGCTAATAGCAATAGGCACCCCAAGTGTGTCTTTCATCTGAGAATCTCAAAAACATATGTGAGTATAACAAGCTCATCTTTCCAAAATCTGTGGGTGAAGGAAATGTTACATTAGTTTTTATAGATCAGGAAACATAGAAACAGTAAAGTTCAATGATTTAAATGCAAACAAGTGCCTGGAATCCACTTTTTTTACCTCCTGCTGCACACCACCCCCTGGTGCTCTACAGAGCAGGTCTTTGTACAAGACCTGCTCAACAAGGACAAGGCTGTGTATAGGATTAAGTTCTTCAACAAGAGTAGTAGAAGGGATGAGCTCAAAATTTGAGAGGGATGTTAAATGCTTTACCACTATTTTTTTTTTTAATAAATTCATTTCAGGACACAGAAACCCCTGTTATTTAAGGACATGCTGTAATTTTGTTGCTTGGGAGTGAGGAAGCAGAAGTTAAACATTAATAACGTGGGAGAAGCATTAGTATCTCCTATTTCTAGCAACACATTACTTAACTGTGGGAAGAGATGACTCTCCCTAACCGTTCCAAACTTTTAGCTGATCTCTTTTTTAAGGAAAGCACTCATCAGTAATACCTGTGAGATAAATGACAGGCAAACAACTTAATGTGTGGCAAAGCTGCCACATTACTGAAATATCTGTCACCTGGTCAAGTGGTAACTGTCAAGAGGCCAGATGAGTTTTCTTCCAAAGACCAGCTGAAGCAGAGCATTAAAACATGAGCTTTTGATATCACAGCATAGAAGGAATAGGAACAGAAAGATTTGGAAACCAACAAATAACTATTTGGAGGGCAGGAAGGGGGTGTTGAATCTATAACTACATTGCCAGATGAATCTAAAATTACTTAATGGATCTCAAGTGTGGTCCTGTGTTTTATTTTTTTTATGCTTTTGTCATTCCAACATTCTTATCATAGTAAGAAACCTAACACCAAATCCTGAGTTAACCACTCGGGTGGTGTTTGAGAAGTCTGAAAGAACCTCACACAGGTAACATCAGAAGCTGTCAGAAATGGAAGCATTTAAGAGAGCAAAATCAGCCAACTTATTCCTGCAGTGCCCATTACAGATAAGAGCCCAGGGCTGGTAAGCTCAGCATCATGCACCACTCATTCTGCTCAGATGTATAGAGAACATTATTACAAACAGAACAGATTCATTTCTTGGTATTGGTGTATCTTCTAGCACTTTAATGTCAAATTTTTAGAGGATTTGAACAGTATTGCTAAAGTATCCCACATTACATCACTAAAGACCCAACAACACAAAAAAGTTTTGCATTGTAAAATTACCAATTCCATAAAATTTTAGGAATTTCCAAGGCCTAAACCCTTAAAGTGCCATGCAACATCACATGTGCTTCATTCTGTAGGAGTATTTTATTGACATTTTAAGCATTCTAGGTTTTTTTCATTAAGAGATGTTTAAAATTTTTGTTGTGATAATTACAGTTCACTTATTAAATGTACACCACAAATTAAAAATGGATTTGCTTATACCTATCTAGGAAAAGTAACAAATAAAACTGAGATAATTTAGTGATGAGGATACATACCTTTTGTTCTGTCACAGGGTCAGCTAATACAAACTGTATATGTACGTAAATACTTCCATCTTCTCAGACACACTGTTTCCCTTACTGTTTATAAAGCAAACCTTTCCCCTTTCTGTCTTTCACTTGACTTGGCAATAAGTAATATGAGAGTGTTCGAAATTCTAACAAAACCTCCTTGTCCTGAGAGTACAAGGGGCGGAGGAGGATGCAACCAGAGCAATAGGTTGTTCTTAGTGCCTTACGCCACCCCCTTTCATAAAAGCCAAAGGACAGGACACTAAAGAGGCCTTTCAAGGGCAGCTACTCCTGGGTCACTTGTCCCCAGCTCCTTCTCCATACTTAGTTATGGAGCTTCCTGGTGAATGGACTGAAATTTGAAAGTTATTTCATTGTTTGTATTTTTTAAAAATAAGATTAGACTTCCTCAGACATTTTGATGACTATTAAAAATACAGGAAAGAGGTGTTGGCCTCCTGATGGAGAAGTGCAATGACTAACACTTGCCTTAATACTACTCACAATGGTTGTTTTATTGTTGCCAGGCTTTAATGCTGTAGATATACACTTCCCTTTTGATCTTTTCAATGAATCAATAGGATTTGACTCCTTAATTATTAAATATCTGGCAAGCACATGGTCCTCATACACAAACTGGAAGCAGACAGAGGTTGATCATAATGCTAAATTGAAGAAGGAGAGAATCTTCATCTCCTGCTAGAAGATTCAAGAAATAAATAACTTAACTTTAACTGTGAAGTTATTCTCATATTCCAGTATGTGAAAACAACTGTCAACACTCAAGAAAGATTGTGTTAAACAATCAAAACACTACCACATGATTTATCCCAAATAAACTTCCATTAGAAAGCTACCATGAACACCTCTTCACCTTAGCTCTTAAAAATGAGGAATTGCTCTGGTTTTAAAGCCATTTCACAATCTTGAATTGAAACTTCAGATTTTACATTAATTTAATATCACTAACTACTACTGTTTTAACACTGAACAGACTAAGGCTTTGCCTTACTAAAACCAAAGAAAAACTCCAACCGTCTTAAGAAGAGCCAGGATTTTGTACCTTATCTTCTAGGGAAAGGACTGAGAAAAGATGGGGCACTTCCTCTCTCTCTCCTTTTAAATTTGTAAGGAGAAATAAAATGGTTCAGATAAAAAAGCAACAGAGCTGCAGTGTAAGGCCTAAATCATTTTCATAATTTCTAGTAGATGCACAGAGACAGCAGACAGGCATCGATATGGGCAGCAGAGCAGTCATAGATGGCTGCAAGAAGACAAAGGAATGGAGAGGAAAGTCAGGAACGTACCTCAACAAAGACCAGCATGCTGCTGAGCAGGGAACTGGAATCACCCTGAGAAAGTCAGTGTGGTGCTACCTTAGCATTCTCACTTGCTCCCCAGTAAGTTGTACAAAATCAAACATTTCATGCAGTAATGGCTCACTATTATATTGCCATTTTATTTTAATCTATACAGCACTAATTTTCTTTTTTAGGGCATTACCTTTTAGTCCTTTTACAGCAAACCTAGAGCATCAGAGAATATGCAGCACAGCTCCTGCCAAGAGGAGGAGATTCACAGCTGTCCCCTTGGCCTGCCCCCACCCTTGAACCTCAGCATCCTGCTGGTCAACAGCAAGGGTTGCACCAGTGCAGTTTGTTCTGCTCTGACAGGTGCTGGCATCTGGCAGCATGCCCAGTGAGCAGACATTGCAGAGATATGAAGACTTGGCTGCAAGTTAGAAAGCCAAGCTCATGGAAAGCATGGGAGGATCCAGAGGATGCAAAGGTGTTAAACCCCTTCTGTTCTGGAACAGCCCAAGGTTGCTCTCAACTGTGCTGGCTGCCAGTGGTTGCGGGCACTTTTACAGAAGGTAGAACACTAACAAGAAAAAAAATCATTTGAAACTGTGCATAGCAAACTACTTACCAGAAAATGCAGAGGATGCCCCTTAGCTCTTCAACATCTTCCACCTCATGACACAGTAAATTATTTTGGCTGCTCAAATCATGCCTTCTGGATTAGTTGCAGCTCCAGATCTGACTTGAAGCAATACACCTACAGTCTTTTCTCTAATGAAGTCTAGCCTCACCATCCTCCAACATCAGACACCAGCCCTCCACTTTCTTCTGGAATTGCAAAGGCTTCCATTGCTTCCATTGTTTAACAACTATGACCTTACATCTTTAGTGTTGCACCAACAGGTAGGACTCCCTTGAAGCTGCTAGCAACACTGAAGAGCAACACTTGCAAGGTTGAGCTTTCTTTCAATTCACTGTGCTTAAATGCTGAGAATTCTGTGTTCAAGCAGCACACAGAGCAGAAAAGCAAGTTACTTCTTCTCCCTTTCTCTCCCTGCTCACACATTTCGAGAACATCAGCACAACATCAATTCTCAGCAAGTTTGGGCTAAACTTAAGCAAGAAAGGATAGTTATCAATTTAATTTGCTTTTTACCTCAGCTTACTAAACTAATATTCTTGACTACACAGAAGCAGTGAAGCTCAAACCATGATAACTATCATCAGGAAAAGAGGCCATGAGAAGCTACTTCATGTCTTCTCAACCAAATTTATCTACTTTTAGCACATCACCTTCCCCTGAACTGATGCTATTCATGAACTCATTCATAAAATCTAAGATTTCTTATGGAAATAAATGAAGAAAGTCTGTCATGACAGTGAAAAGATAAAGTATATGCTGGCAAAGCTGTTCTTTTTTATAGTATAGACACCAAATGCTAGTTCACCTTTTTTTTTTCAATATACTAAAAACAGTTATTCAACATTTGCTGGGCAAAGAGCTAATATATCTCATTTACACTGGGGTTAGACATGGCACAGTTTCTAATTCACAAAAACCTATCCTTAATTAAGAGAGGGACCATGCTGTAAAGTTAGATTAGAATCCAGGGTCTGAAAGCCTCTGAATGTGGAGGCTCTCTCTGGACACTTTCAAAACCTGCCTGGATGCATTTCTGTTCAACCTGAACTAGGTGAACCTACTTTGGCAGAGGGGTTGGACTAGATGATCTCCAGAGGTCCCTTCCAACCCCTACCATTCTGTGTTTCTGTGAGCAGAGCATTGATTCATTTTTAGTGCAGCCTGTAGGGCAGATTTTAAGAAATTAATTGCAATCCAGACTTTAAAAGCACATGTACAGCACACAACTAGCTACTCACACTAGCATGAGAACATCTGTACTTCTGAAATCCCTTGGGGAGGCACAGGTATGTAGACAAGACCTTTGCATTGCCATTTTAATCCCCATATTAGAACCATAGAATCATTACGGTTGGAAAGGACCTCTAGGATCAAGTCCAACCTTCATCCCAACATCTCCTTAACCACTAGACAATAGCCTCAAGTGCTACATCTACACGTTTTTTAAAAACCTCCAGGGATGGTGACTCCACCTGTTCCTGTGCCTGACCACTCTCTCAGTAAAGAATTTCTTCCTAATATCCAATCTAAACCTCCCCTGACGCAACTTGAGGCCATTTCCTCTCATCCTATCATTAGTGATTTGGGAGAAGAGACCAACACCAGTCTCACTACAACTTCCTTTAAGGTAGCTGTAGAGAGCAATAAGGTCTCCTCTCAGTCTTCTGTTCTCTAGACTAAACAACCCAGTTCCCTCAGTTGCTCTTCATAAGGCATGTTTTCCAGACCTCTCACCAGCCTCATTGCCCTTCTCTGCACCTGCTCCAGCACCTCAATGTCCTTCTTATATTGTGGTGCCCAAAACTGGACACAGTGCTCAAGGTGCGGTCTCACGAATGCCGAGTACAGGGGCACGATCACCTCCCTACTCCTGCTGGTTACACTGTTTTTGATACAGGTCAGGATGTCGTTGGCCTTCTTGGCCACCTGGGCACACTGCTGGCTCTTGTTCAGTTGGCTGTCCACCAACACCCCCAGGTCCTTTTCTGCCAGGCAGCTCTCCAGCCACTCTTCCCCAGGTCTGTAGCACTGCATGGGGTTGTTGTGACTGAAGTGCATGACCCAGCACTTGGCCTTGTTAAACGTCATACAATTGACCTCAGTCCATTGCTCCAGCCTGTCCAAATCCCTCTGCAGAGCCTTCCTACTTAGTTTCGTGTCATCTGCAAGTTTACTGAGGGTGTATTCAATCCCCTCATCCAGATCATCAATAAAGATATTAAACAAGACTGGTCCCAAAACCGAGCCCTGAGGGACACCACTTGTGACCATCCGCCAACTGGCTTTAACTCCATTCACCACAAGCCTCTGGGCTTGGCCATCCAGCCAGTTTCTAACCCAACGAAGAGTCCACTTGTTTAAGCCATGAGCTGTCAGCTTCTCCAGCAGATTTCTGTGGGAAAGGGTGTCAAATGCCCTACTGAAGTCCAGATAGGCAACATCCACCGCTTTTCCCTCATCCACTAAGCGGGTCACCTGATCACAGAAGGAGATCAGGTTGGTTAAACAGGACTTGCCCTTCACAAACCCATGCTAGCTGGGCCTGATCCCCCTGCACTTGCCATGTGATCACCCCCAAGATGAACTGTTTCATAATCTTTCCTGGCACCAAGGTCAGGCTGACAGGCCTGTAGTTCTCCAGATCCTCCTTCCTGTCCTTCTTGTAGATGGGTGTCACATTAGCAAGTCCCCAGTCATCCGGGACCTCCCCTGTTAACCAGGACTGCTGATAAATGATGGAGAGAGGCTTAGCAAGTTCCTCTGCCAGCTACCTCAGCACTCTTGGGTGGACCTCATCCAGCCCCATAGACTTAACAGTGTTCAATTGGCTTAGCAGGTCATTCACTACTATTTCCTGGATTATGAGGGGATTGTTCTGATCTCCATCCCTATCTTCTAGCTTAGGGAACCAAATACCATGAGTATAACTGGTCTGACCATTAAAGACTGAGGCAAAGAAGGCATTAAGTACCTCAGCCTTTTCCTCATCCTTGGTAACGATGTTCCCCCTCACATCCAATAAAGGATGGAGATTCTTCCTGCTTCTCTTTTTGTTGTTAATATATTTGTAAAAACACTTTTTATTATCTCTTGCAGTGGTGGCCAGGCTGAGTTCTAGTTGAGCTTTTGCCCCCTTAATGTTCTTTCTACACGATCTAACTAAATCCCTATACTCTTCTTGAGTAGCCTGCCCCTTCTTCTTCCAAAGGTTAAAAGATAGTTAAGAATGCACATGAGTACTAGCATTAAAGGCACAGAGGCAACTACATTTGCTATGGAACTAAAGACCTAAAGAAAGAATTGGGCTATGAACCCTGGTCTGAGTTTCTGCCACACCAACAATGTGTCTTTCAGTCACTTACTGGGAACACCCAGTACATCAGCCTTTCAGCAAGTACTTATTAAGGAGCCATTAATTACCATGTATCCAAGTACCAGAGCATTTCAGTTCCCTCTGCTCCGATACAAGTATTGTTCTTGATAAACCAGAACTGTAGTTAATCCCCTGGCTTTATGCCTGACTGTATATTTGGTTTTGGTGATACAATCTGACTGCACTGGATGTTTTATAAGAAACATGCTGTTAAAAGGACAATTTGAAACATCTTGATTTGTTTGGATAAGTGAAAACTTGGCTGTCCCTGGTATGGCCTTTTCTGCACAAACACAGCAACCCTGAGGGAAAAGAATATTTTTTCAACACTATAAAACAGGCATTTTGGTTTCATTGTGATGATTTACTTCACAAATCAGGCAGCATGCTGTGCTTCCTCTGGTCTAGTTCCCCAGTACCCTTTTCTTCAGCCTACCTCCTTTCCCTTTCTGAATCCTCTTCCATATCCTTTTCCAATCCAAACAGGGCTTCTACTTCACACCATCTCCTCTCTTCTGTTGCTATTTCAGTCCTCCAACTTGGACAGTGGACACTGAGACCAAACTGACTCAATCTGACTCAGTCTACAGCTTCTCAGTTCTTCTTAAGCTATTCTCCTAGTTCCAGAAGCCAGTAAAGGTCTGTCATTGGAGATATTTTACAGCTTGCATAAACATAACTTTCAGACACATTTTTTTTGATGCTTAAGTTTAAAAAGCATTCCTCCTAGGTCAAGGTAAATGAATCTGACATTTTGCTTTTGGA
The DNA here is from genome assembly GCA_013401335.1 of Brachypteracias leptosomus. NCBI lineage: Eukaryota > Metazoa > Chordata > Aves > Coraciiformes > Brachypteraciidae > Brachypteracias > Brachypteracias leptosomus. The sequence goes on from VYZX01016301.1 coordinate 27,204, forward strand.
TTTTCAAGTAGAGATACCTACCATGGTATAAAGCTTTGACTGCTTAAGTAAGAGTGCAGCAGTTCATACCTATGCTCTCATCAGCCGTTCTGTCACTACAACTGCACTCAAACTAAACCTTGGTGAAAGTTTAGTTTCACCGTTCTGAAGTGGTGGTGTTTTGGTGGGGTTTTTTTGTAAGTGATTATAATAATGCTAGATTTACATGTCATATACACTATCTCCAGGAAACAGTACTTTTCTGTATGTCATATTGTTGGCAAAGCAGATAACTAAAAAAATGGGAAAGTAGGCAGCAGGACCAAACGAGCAAGTTGGGTTTCAGATCGTCCTTCTTCTCTAAATTGACACCAAAAGAGAGAAATCCATGCACTTCATACCTCAGCACTGTCTCCCTACACTGAAGGGTCAGGCTGTGCTCCTTATTCTATACTACAGGGTCACAGTGGACTTGTTTGCAAACGCAGTAAGACTCATTGTTTCCCCCCTTCCCTATACAGATATTGCAAAAAATATTGTCCTTAACTACAGAATGGTTACATCAGATCAACTGCTAGATACAATCAAAGAACTTAAGGGGACAGACAGAATGAAGTAGTTCATTTGTGAAGTCAACGGAACAGCTACAATTACTGGTAAGAGGCTTTCCAAACAATTTCAATGATTTCCTTAAGACAGTCTCCATTACCAGACAGCTCAGAGACCTGGCTTGTCTTTATTATCTATTGCCCTGAGTTCAAGGATTGAGCCTTAAATCATCCTGCTAAAGCCACTGCCCTAGATTTAGAATATTGGATCCCAACTTCTGATTTTCCTCTAGTCCTGCTATAACTGGCCAGACAGCTTTCCAGTGTTATATTGCTTTTACCCCGCGGAAGGAAAGAGATACATATACTTAAAGCTAGAAAGCAGCAGAAGGGAGAGAAGTCTTGACCTATTTATCTCTTGTTCTGCTACCACTAATACTCTTCCCTCAAGCCTTTTACTTCTGCATATTTCAGATACATCTAGTGTGCCTGATCTAGTTTTGGAAAGGAACAGAAAATTCAGTGATGAATCCACCCAATGTCCAGCGAGGCACACGGCTGGCTCCTCTAACAGCTTGAATAGGAAACAGCAAAGTCTTTCCTCAAGGGAAGGGACTAACCCTTTGTATGTTCCCAAGTGGGAAATACAGTCAAATAATAACCAGATAGGGAAGTCCAGATTGAGAATCTGCAGGTATTTAAAGTTGTTGTTTGACATACAAACATAAAAAGGGACACGCTTTTACGACATGACCCTCAGGAACAGTGAAACTTCACAACTCAATTGGTTGGCAGAAACAAGAACACATGAAGTCAAGGGAAATAAAATTGTGTTGTCTTGTCCAATAGAGGCCTTCAGGAGGACATATGATCAAAAGTTCTCTGATGTGCAAACAGGATAGACACTTCTTGGCAAGAAAAGGTCTCTATTGTTCACCAAGTTGTGTGGCTACCTTAATTACCTTGAACTTAAAATGAAGATCGTAAGTGGATACACAACATAAGTAATAAAAAATGCAATCAGTTAATTTATAAGATTATTTTGATGGGCTTGTCATCTCAGCGTAACAAAATTGTTACTTTTATATGCATAAGAACCACTGAAAACTGGTCTATAAGAGCTTTGCTCTTAATAACAGGCACAAGCACACTTCTATTTAGCAACTTCTGAAGTTTCATCAATGTTTACAAACAGAATTTGGAGCAAATCCAAGTCTATGCAATATACTTTGAAAATATCTTTGTGATTAGCAATGCTATTTCTCATATTGTTTATCCATCACACCTTTTTCAACCCTCTGGGAATTCCTGCAAGAATTCCAAGAGACAATGTATCTTTACTTTTTTTTTTTTTTTTTTTTAATATATATATACTGCCAGTGTTACTTTCTGCTCCTGAGGAAGTACAGTATAATTGAATCTAACCAACCATGGATATTTAATTTGTTCTTTCTGTAAGTGAAATAGTTCTGCTACTGTTCACAAAATAGTTTTTCAAGAAATTAATACATCTAAAAGCATGGAAGGTCTTCACTTCAGCTAAGCCAGTTTTAAAATTCTTCAAGCTTCCTATCTTTATAAACCAATTAAGCAGAGATATCTGCAAAACTAATGCTTCATCTAGGTACGTACTTTTGTTCCTTAATTCAGTCACGTTACAGAAAAAGAAACCTTTGGCAGTCATTACTGCAGTTTAGAATTTATTTATTTAAGATTCCTGAATAGATGCTGCAGAGAAAGTATTATCCAAGTAAGTAACTCATGTTGAAAAGAAAAAACAGGATCAAAGTGTTGATTTTACTTAAAATTAGATCTAATGTTTTAAAAACAATGTTCAAGATTAATGCTTTAATTTTGGTAACATGGTATGTTCTGAGATCTGCTAGGTGTTAAACAGACAGCTTAAAAGCATGCTTATCACTACCTCCTGCCAACCTGGTTCCTCAGGGCACCTAGTGTATCCTCAAATGCTTTTACTGAGTTAGGGATCTTAGCATAATTCAGGAGAAAGAAACTTCCAGATACTTTCCAGAAGTAAGGAAAATACTTAGGAGATGAGATATACTGTAGATGATTATCCTTTCTGCTAAGTAAGCTCTTAGCTTATCTCTGTTTTACCACTGTTTCACTGACTTGAAGTGCTTTACCTTCCTACATCTCACAGCAGCATACATCACATTTTTTCCTTTTACCAACTATAAGAAATTAAATTTGAAAGATGTGCAACTGCAAAGGATGGTACAAACATAACACATGCACTTTAGCACTGCCAACTGTGCTTCTCTTCCTAACCAGCTTTCCACATGCAATAACCTATACAGTTATTAATAAACATCTTGCAGTGCAGTATGTTGCCAAATAATTATATAACACATTGGCACAAATAATTTGCAGGATGTGAAACAGTATTTGGATGTGCAAAATGCTCAGAAAATATTTTCTCTACAGCTAGGAGGAGGCAGAAGTGGTATCTATTGCCTTTTCTAACTGGCCTCTGCTGGCACTACCTCTGACTTCCTTTGACACTTACCAGAGACTCTAACCATCTGTGCACTCTCTATGGGGGCCTGCAGTTTTATTATTTTCTCTCATCAATTTTTGTTCAAATAAGGGCTCAATTACAGTGTTTGAATGGTAGTTTTAAACCAGGAAGCCTTCTAACTCAAGCAGCAGTAACAGTTTCTCTGCTTTACTCCCAAAAGTTAGAGCTGCTAAAGAGCTGAGCTAATGATGCTAAGTATGCAAGATGTCCCACAGAGTAATTAGATTTGCATTAAAACAATGGCATGCATTTCCCTGACAGAAACGTCCTACAAAACTTTCATGTCAGCATGGAAGAAGTTTACAAAAATAACAAGGTTAGCTAAAGATAGTGAGGTGGTGTTTCTTACAGTTCTGTTGCTCTTAATATATTGGATTTTTTCATATGTTCAACACAGATCTGGCTGCACCAGGCTTGAAATGCAAGAATAATTGATGTCACAGTCTCACTGCAGCAATATTAAATGTACAGGATATAATCAAGACATGGAGCACTGACCAGCATGTAGCTGCATCACATCAGTTGAGCTAGTCACTTCACCCCTAAAAATGCCCTGGTTTCAGCATGACTACAGGTTCTATTTTTCACTTTCTGACAGGATTTGTCTTATTTCAGAATACTGCTGTACCATATTGGTCTCTGATATGTAAACTCCAGCCTAGGATCCTATTGTACTAGAAGCTGGACAGAGCAAGGCCAATTCCTATCCCCAAAATCACATTTTTGTATGGTAGGTATGTTTGGATACACATTTTGTACGGATGGTAGCTGCACCTGAAATATCAAAAATTGAACACAAAGAAACCCACTAACGCCAGCACATATTTGCCTAAGGCATCCCATATAGACCCCAGATTCTGGTCTTCTCAGCATTTAGAAGGACCACGAGTAGTTGTGAGCAGGCACAGAGGGCTCTGACTGATAGGAAGGCATGATGAGATAACTGGAGCAGTACCCTGCTCCAGCTCTTTATCTTGCCCCCAAACAGCCTAATGCTATGCTGAACACTGAGCTGCTCATAAAGTAGCAACGTGAGCTACTGCAGCTTACAGATAGTCTGTGAAAATAAATCAGCACCAGTTTCGGTTGACTTTGTGTCAAACTCTAACTTCCAACAAGTCCTGTATCAGTCTACGATACCATGGGAACTCTCACAATATATCTCTTTTGTATGCAAGAGACACAATCCTAGGAAATGTAAGC
>VYZX01016301.1:45830-170473 GCA_013401335.1 Brachypteracias leptosomus
GCTCAACATGCTGCTCTTTTCTTTGCAAAGTAGAAAATTATTTAAGGGTTACCTGCAATACTAAACAAGAACTGGTCACTGGCTATTAGCTTTATTTTAGCTTCCCACTCTTTCTCTAGCCTTTAACATAAACAGTTGGTTTATCTTCTGAAGTTACACTGGAAGTCAACATAAAGAACCCAGATCCTGTGACTTTTTGCTCTAACCACAAGTTTTTCTTCCTATTATGAGTGGTGCTGATTATATTACTAGCACTAATAATCTGTTGATGAAAACTTCTCATTAAGGTGAGGCAATTTTCAAAGTTTATAACTACAGCAAAATTTCTCTGCTTTGCATGAAAGTCACCACTCCAAGGCACCTGTAGAAAGCTGAGTTGTTAGAATCATAGAATCATTAAGGTTGGAAAAGACTTCTAAGATCAAGTCCAACCATCAACCCAACACTACCATGACCACTAGACCATGTCCTGAAGTGGCTCGTCTACACGTCTTTTTAACACCTCCAGAGATGGTGACTCCACCACTTCCCTGGGCAGCCTGTTCCAATGCTTAGGATGGGGCTGCTCTAGAGCAGAACTGCATGTTAAAGAGACTGCTTTCCATAGGGCCTCCATGAATTTTCTGGCAAAAGCTGAGAAAATTATAACAAAAAAGCAGGTAACTGCTGCAAGAGACAGCATTATATCCTTAATCTTGACCAAGTGAGCTGTAATGTCTCCTTCTGGGCCAGAGCTCCTATATGATGCCAGTCACATCACTTACACCAAACTTTTCACAGGTTCCTCATTTTGTAGGTGCTTGACCTGGACACTGAATTCTGATCGCAGAAGTACTCACATCTGCAACTGAAGTCAATGTGGTCAAACGTTTTGCAAATAGCAAGTACTAAACCAGTGTGTTCAACTTTTCTAGTCAGCCGAGTCCTGTAGGATTGTCCAATGACAGAGGAGTTTCTTCTAATGGCACAACTGCCTCCTCCAACTATTTCTATGCGACGGAGCAAGACACAGTGCTCCAGAGCTATTTGAATTGTCCATGTGGCACATGTAGATCGTAAGCGATAATGTGGTCCTATTCCTCTATCTAGTGACAAGGACTGTAGTGAAAACTAAGTTCTCAGTGTTCCCAATTCATTCTAACATTCATATTTTCAGTGTTCATTTCTTTGAGTTTTTCTTCTGTATCCTTAGAATAAGAACAGCATTTTGTCAGAACTCCAGCAGACTCAGCTGGACCTACCCAGAACCATTCATAAAGTTGCCATAACACTCACCTTAGCTTTGCAAGCTGTATATTGGTCTGCAAGAGGGTAAGTCTTGCTTCAAGAAAATACTTGAACAGTTTTGCAGGTCCTGCTCAGCCTTACTATTTACAACCACATGAGCCCACCATCAGAAGGCTTTCCAAGTCTGTAGAGATGGCAGGGATCCTCCCTCAGCTGCCAGACCTACACCCAGGCAGGTCAACAAGAGTTTGCTGTTGATCTGAATACAAGCAGCACTGAGTTCTCACTCTGCTATCTAAGGGAGTGTCTTTGGGTGCAGCCAATTGTTGGCAGCACAATGCTTAACGCTGGGAAGAGCTGTTGTAAATACACCCAAGGGCTTAAGCAGTAGTCTCGTATTCCCCTTTGGACTTCTAGGTAAACAGGAACGTTTGAAGACTGCAATTCCATTTCCCTACCCTCTGGTGTGAGAAGTCACACGCACTTTCAGCTCAGGTCTCAGCAGCAAAGAGACCCAGAGCCAGTGTAAGCACACATACCTGATGTGCTACAGCACTGTGAGGGGACCCTTAGCCTTGAAAGCAAGGCAGGCCATGTAAGCATGACAGCATTCAAGACAACGTGCTGGGGAACAGCAGTAGAATTGCATGATCAAACCAGTTCTGGCTTTGGTGCTGGGATGTTATTTATAGCTTAAAAGCCTCTGTACCATGCTCTCACAGGGTGGAGAAAGAACAGAAGATTCTGTCCCATTATCACCCAGGCTTCAGCTTCCAATCAGTAAATCAAGAGGGGAACTGAGAAAGAAACTAGAATAAGGAGAACACTCTGCTTCCTCTGCTACTATCACTTGTTGCTTTTCTTGTGTAGAATAGAAAACAGACTGAGGTCTCTTTTCCTGAAGCCCTGCTCTGTCACAGGGCTCTTTTTCTTCTTATAGCATACTCTTGCTTTTCATCTGTTGCATCTTATCACAATCTTAATTAGCACCTGTACTGTTTCTAATGTTTCAGCTTTAAGTACAGAATATTTTCCCCAAAAAAAGTTTCTAGCCTTCACAGCTCTGGGGCAAAGGTTGAGAACACTATGAAACCAAATCCATGAGACAGCTTGCCTCAAAATATTCTTTTAGAATCTTGCATTTTTGAAGGCCCGATCAAACTAGATTTGGCTTAGCTCACCACTCACTGTTATTAACCCCTCATCATTACAAAATTATAAATAAAGTCACCTAAACACACAGGATTTGCTTAAATAGAATCACATCAATTTAAAAGATACCTTTCGAACATTGACACTTCTTGGTTTCTTAAACATGTTTTAAGTTTTCATCAAAACCCAAGAAAAAAATTAGCCACATAGAAGAATTTAAAGAAAATATCACAAATTATGGTGATATTATTAAAACTTACAACAGAAACAGTTCGGGAATTCAGAACTTACTCCTACAGTTGAGCAGAAGACTTAAATGAATCACTGCACAAGCTCAAACAGGAATGAAAGTACCACTTTATGCTTCAGTGATTTATTTTCCATTATATATGTAGATGGTAAAAGTTCTGCAGCAGAGGAAATCTCTTCCCTATATATTTGTACAGTGCTTAGCTCTCCGGAACTTCTTTCCTCTACTGTTACAGTATAAAATAGCAGTAATATAAAATCAGGCTAGCTAAATTCTGCTTTCTCTACAGTGTTAATATTAGTCCTATTCAGAACACCTGACCCAAAATGACTTCATAAATTGAACTGGGCATATATTTAATGAAAGTGACTATTAACAAGATAGAGTGACAAAGGAAACAAGAATCTAACAGCTCCTCTTGTTTGCATTAGCTGAATGAAACATTGCCGAGGCTCTAAAACTGCAGTCATGTAATGGGAAGAACTTGTGTCTCTTGGGAAAGCAATTAGGACCCTGTACAGAGCTTTGGTGGGTGCACTTAGATAAAAGTTACAAGTACATATCATTCAGGTATGCAAGAGACTTTTAAATAGAAACCAGAAACCAACTCGCTCATATAAGAAATACTGACCATAATGCAGTATTAAACATAACACAGGGATGGTAGCTGGGAAGAATCACAGAATCGCTTAGATTGGAAAAGACCTTTAAAATCATCAAGTCCAATCATTAACCTGACACTGACAAGTACTCAACTAAAGCATACCCCTAAGCACTACATCTATATGTCTTTTAAATATCTCCTGGGATGGGGACTCCTCCACCTCCCTGGGCAACCCATTTCAATGCCTGATAACCCTTTCAGTAAAGAAATTCTTCCTATGATCCAATCTAAACTTCCCTTGGTGCAACAAAAGAGAAGGGAGTGAAGGTAGTGGACTATAAAAACCTGCTGTCACTGAACTCAAACAGCAGAAAACCATCCCTCTGCCTTCAGTGGCTGCCCAAGGTATTAGGCAGCTGAGTGACAGAAGAGTGAATGACTCACAATCTGTACTAGGCCCAGATTCTGAAAAAACCTGACTGGTAGAGTATTAGATATATAACCTGAAAGAACAACTCAACTGTGACTCTACTTGCTGTAGCAATTTGCTTTTGGTTTTAAGGTACGTGTCCTTCAGATTGTTACAGGGCTACAAACCACTAATGGGCCTATAAATAGTTTCTATAAACATTCATATTCTGAGAATGGATGCACACTATTACACAGCCCAACCTCTCAACTCAGACTGGTGAGTAGTACCAGCCTAGGCAACGCTTTTGGAGCAGTCTAACTTTTGCACAAGGTGGCTTCAAGGCTCAGATGAGCTAGTCAGCTAATAACTTCTCACTGTGCTCTGGATAGCTCTCCGCTGAGAGCAGCCCCCTTGCAGCAAGTTCACACAATATATAAACCAGCATTTTCCATGTAACTGAGAGGTTTGCTCTGAAATGCTCCTTCCTATGTGCCAGTGTAAAAGAAAGGAAGGAAGGAGGCCTGGCATTACACAGCCAAACTGAGGGGAGGCTAGGCTAACCATTCCAAAAATCATATACATAAAATTGCCTTCTCTGCTTGGTTCTTTCCATGTCTAAGTAACTGATACCCTATAGCGTATCATAGCTATAAAAGTAAATGCTGAGCAGCCGTACATGAAAACAAAGGAGATGTCAGAGCTGAAGTTGGTATGATAACACCTAATGTGAGTGTTTATACCTAGATTTATTTTCTATATTAATTAGCAGTCTTACTTTGTGGAAGGAGATATAAAAGAGACTTACAAATGTATCTATCAGCTATTAATGCAAGAAAACTATAGAACTCGGGAAGAGAAAATACAGCAAAGGCCATCTGATAAACTCCCACCCATTCAGATCTCCCTGCCTGGAATGTGGGACCGAGCTAACCTGTTAAGTTATTCACCTCTATCCATATCTCATGCACAAAAGTAAGCTATCACATAGAAATACAGCTTCACTCACACTCCTCTTCAGATAGTTCAGGTTGGTGTTTATCCTTAGTTATACCCTATTCAAGGTTTCATGATCACTTCTGTATTTTTTTAAATAATGTCTTCATCTTGCTCTTCTTGTTTACATCCAGCTCTCTCCAAAGGTTCCCCTTTCTCTATTAATTTTACACATCAGCCATGTCTACAGCTTCATGGTTCTCTTATTTAAGTCTACTAAATCTCTTTTTTTCTCTCCCCAACAGCTATTCAGTAATGAAATCTTCTGCTTCAGGCTGGCACTTCTACCCAATCTGTTAGAAATGCAGTCTTCTAACATAGTTACAGCTCTGAACCACTTTGCAGGTAATACCAGATCCCACATCTGATCTGCATTTCTGTATGAAGCAAGGGAAAGGCACGTTTGGTATGAGACCTGCGTAACTACAGGAGACACCACACTGTTCTGAGCTTTGCAGGGTGCTGCTGTGTCCATCTAAGTGCTGGTGAAATACGTGATGAATTGAGGCCAGGTCATCATCTACCAGATAACAGTGGAGATGACAGAAAGTACTTCTCACAGATGCTGCAACATGGGGATTCAGACCCTGCTCTCGCTGCAGTTCAAAACAGTTGGCTTTGCACAAATACTTTGGCTAGGGGTTTTTTGATATATACAGTGTCTATTGTCTACTTCACTAGAGCTTCATATATATTCTGTCTCAGAATGATGGCACTGTCCTAAAAATATGATATTTTTTTTTTAAGCATATTGTCTTCTTACATTCCTTATGGGAAATAATGGCAATGACAACAGCAAATGTTGACTAAACATTGATCACTTCTATGAGGACTGGAGTGTGTGCAAGGCAATCACTGGCTACTATCCAAGGTAAATCAGTTTTTAAATGAGAACTTCTGGATTATAAAGAAATAGTGGATTAATCAGAAAGAGATTTGGATAGTATAGCCTAGCAGGCCAATGAAAACAGGCAGCTTTTTTAAAGCTAAAGTTTTAAAAGGAAGTATCTCTCAGTAGCTATTTTAGACTTTCCCTTATCTCTTCCTGTTTTAGTATCAAAGCTTCTACGTCAAAGGGAATTAAAAGATCCTGTCCTGATTCCAATAAATACCTCAGAAACAGGGAAAAAATAAAAGTAGGAAACTTCAAGGATTTTTGTTTTCCAATTAAAGCAAAGAGTGACTATTTTAAAAATCTCTACCAGTCTTACATGTTTATCTGTTTTCAGACATCCCTAGAAAAATAAAGCTTAGTTCTCAGAAATAACACTTTTTTTTTTTTTCCTGAAAAGAGACAGTATTAGTTACAGGATTACAAAGTACTGAGGCCAGAGATTTCTGACCTTGGAAAGGGATCTGTACCCCTAGAGCAAACCTAGCAGAGAATACACCTTGGGAAACTTAAACATACACAACCTCATTGAGATGAAACAGCCTGGGAAGGCATGCAAGTAGAAAGCCTTACCTCCAATGCACCTCCCCAGCTGTAGCACAGCTAGAAACATTTCACAACCTCTCTCTCAGCTCAACAACATCAGCACTTGCTCTTTTGGGTCCATCTTTAAATCACCTGCTCATCACTTGTGAGCTTCTTATCATCCAGGTAGGGAAGTATCTTGATGGTAACGGTGCAAATCTGTGTCATGTCATGTTATCCAGGAAAGAGACACCCCTTTATCACTGCAAACCACTCACACCCCTACATAATTTCCCTAGTGGTTACAAACAGGATTAGAAAGATAATTGCTTCTTTGGCTCTTCAGGTGGGAAGCCTGTTTTTTAAAGCAGTTCATTTCTCCAGAGTGTCCTGAGAAGATAATTTTACCAAACTGTGGGCTTCAGTAGAATTAACATTTCTGTTATGGTGTTAAGATATAAGACAACTTTATGCTTTAAATATAATTGAGATGAGGATTTTCTTTTAAAATTTTGTTGTGGAAACTGATTAGGATTTCACAAGGAGAGCTGAGCCTGAGTACTTGGTAATGTGTCCTTTAAAAATAAATCCACCAGGTAAGTCTCCTTAAGTTTTGGAACTTTTCCACCTCGTTTGATTTCCTGGTACTTGTCCATACAGGTTTTGCCCTGTGAGCATGCCTTTGACTAGCTGTGACATGGCACCTTTCCTTTCAAACGAACCTTATTTTGAAACTTCTTGTATTTTAAATCCATCTCAACTTCCTTTTTAAAGGGCTTTGGGGCCTGATTCTCTCTTACTTCAGGACATTGGCTTCCACAGAAAGGATTAATATTGGGTCTTGGGTGTCCAGAAAGTACCCTCATTTAATAAGGAAAAACATGTTTTACTCAGAAATGCTGAATCATTCTCAATTCCCAATTTGGACTGGGAGGAGAACGAGGGAACCCATTTTTAGAACTGCATTGCTGAGCATGATTGGCAACCCAAATAAAGGAAATGACTGTCTCTTCATGCATACATACATGTAACCTGTATGAGATTTCAGTTCTCTTATCAAGACAGAGAAAATCCTTCGCATTTCCAAGCTTTCTCTTGCAGCCTCAGTCATAATTTTAAATGAGTGTGTCTCTGTCCCAGCCCAGAGATAGGGCACAAAGTGTAACATCTGAATCTACTCCCTTTTCAGGAACGAATCAGCTGTTGCCTGGGTAGACTGGAAGCATCAGCAGCACAGTCTCCCCCTGTGACATAACTGGACTCTTATACAGTGTTAAACATAAGACTGTAGGTCTCAGAGTAAAAATACCCCTTTCTTCTTGTTCCAGTCAACAGGTGGCTTATGATTTAACCCTAATTCTTTTAAATCCATTTTTGCTCTACACTACAGTTCCTTGCTTTGATACAAGAAGCAAAGTCATATAATTTAATTCACTTACAGGTTTTCATTTTTAACCCTTCTATAATAATTTTTGTTAGTCTTGTTCAACTGTGAGAGAAATAATTTCTGAATTTCCACCTCATGTGGCCTTTGCACAACAAAATCCCCCCACGGCTGCTTTTCAGGTGCTGCTTTTCTGGGCTAACACCCCTCAGGTGAGCCCTGCTGGCTGCTGATTTGAGATGCTCTTCTTCACCCTTTGCAAACCAGACATTTAAGATTCAGCATAAAGATGTTTGAACTTAAATGTTTCACATAATTTGGGCAATCAAACGGGGTACTAGACGACTTTCTTCAGCTTTGGTAAGATATGTCTGGGAGACTCAGTTACCATACTACAAATTTGGATTTCAGTGTGTTATCGATGTTGGTGTTATTTAACAGAAGTTAACCAACCTGGGAGTCTGCTCGACCAGAAGCTGTATAAATCCACCAGCCCGGACCCCACGCTGTCCCATTCGCTTCGCCGCTGCCTCTCCCCCCCTCGCCTGCCCGGGCTGGGCTCACTCCTCGGCCGTGCAGTGCCGAAGCGGCCGGTGGTGTTCGGAGCTGCACCGGCCGCCGGCTCCCGCCCCGCTCCTCCCCTCCCGGGCGGCCGTTCGCGCGGCCGGAGCGTCAGCGGGAATTTCCAGCCAGGAAGTGCGGCGGGCGGGGGCGGAGGCTACGCAGGCGGCGGCCGCGCAGGCCGGTGCCGCTCGGCTGCCCTCGCCAGCGGGCCCGGCAGTGGGGCGAGCGGGAAAAACGGAGGGAGGGAGGGGGAAAGTCCGTGCGGAGCCGGGGCGCGGGCGGCGTCACGCCGGTTCCATGGCGCGGCGCTGAGGGACCCGCCAGCGCCAGACGACGAGGACGACGAGGAAAAGACGCCACCAGCGCTGCCCTGCCCCGGGTGAGCCCCAGGCGGCCTCTGACCCGCCGCTCGTTGCTTTCCTTCCCCCCTGCCCTTACCTCGGCGCCCGTTTGGCTCTGGCTGCGCTCCCTGCAGCGCTGCGGAAGGAGAGCCGGGCGGGAGCGGGCGGCTGCGCCCCGCTCGGGCCGGGCTGGGAGCGGGGCTGCGTCGCAGAGAGTGCGGCGGCTCCCGTAGGGGAGGTTTGCGGGCGGGAAGCGTGTTCCCCGGGCCAGCCCCACGCTGGCCGGGACCTCGGCCCGGGCCTGGAGCTCCCGCTGCCGCGGGGTTGCCTGCGCCCGCCGGGCGGGGAGCGGCGGCAGCGGGCGGCGCCGTGCGGAGGGGCTCGGGGTCTGAGGGGTGACCCGAGGGGGGGGTGCGGCCCGGGCAGCCTAGTGCGGAGCGGCTGGAAACGGTGACTACCGTCTGGCTTCGCTTTCTGTGGCGGCCTTGAAAAATTGCCCTCTACTAGTGCACGAACCGTTGTATAGGGTCCTTCCTAGCTAGGAAGGGGTGTCTGTGAGGGACTGTCAAGTAAAGTGAAAAAAAAACCTTGAAAGCCCAACTTCTGGGGTGGGTCATGTAGGTGCTGCTCTTGGTTGGGAAGGTGACATCGGTGTTTAACCTGAGACGTGGTTTTGGGGTGTCTGCTCTTGGGCTGGCCTAGGGAGAAGAGGCGTTTGCCCTGCGAACACGGGTTTGCTGCTGGCAGCCTTCGGAGCCCTCGTCTTGGGTGCTGAGTGACGCAAAGAGCACAAATAAAGGCTGCTTACAAAGGTGGCAAATACTGAGGGTTTTAACGGTGATTTAGTAGCAAGTGATGATACTGAAAAGTTCTTGCTGTGACAGGGAATGTTATTAGACTGATTGTTCTGATATATTTGACCTTAAACCCAAGAATATTCTACTTTTCATTGTTACAATTACTTTTTTACCCGTCGACACTTTCTGCTTTGATGGTAACTTTAACAAGGAAGCGCTTTTAACTTCTTTTATGTGAATGTGAAATTTGAGTGTTATTTCTGAACTGCAGTGTAGGTGAGCCATGTGTTACTTGGCCATAATCGTAATGCAGTGCACCGCTGTGTAGTGTCATTCACATAAGTAAAAATGAGTGCCTGAAAGCGTTTACAGAATAAGGCTTTGCAGGCAAGGGATCATCTGCTGCATTTCAACTTCCTGTTTTGAAATGCTCAGAATCTTTGGTGAAGAGTAACATTTTAAAGGAAATACAGATTTTATATTTTTTTTGATGGTTTTAAAGTGCTGATCATGTTTGACATGCTTTAGAAGTCCTCTTTTCATTTGTACAAAATGGATGAATTTCTCTGTCATATCACCTTGTGCCCTAACATGCTGTAAGGTGCTACACTCCCCCTGCCAAGCTCTCAGCACAGGGTTGAAAACACAGCGCTCTGCTTTTATTGACATCCAGAGTCTCTGTGCTATGTACTGTGGAGTATCAACTTTTGAAATGGTATTTCAGGCAAAAGCATTTTTAATATTTCAGAAAAGAATGTAGCAGCTGCCCATTACAGGAAAGCATTAACCAAGATGTCATTGTAAGACGTCATCCTTTCTGTTGTGTTTTGTAATCTACAGAAATGACTGCAACTTCGTTGAGAAAACGAAAGAGGAAAAAGCAGCTTGTAACTAACTATCCAGAGGCAGATCCTCTATTCTGTAAACTTCCCTGGCTCAAGGGTTTAGCTGACAGTTATGCTGAAATGTTATTGTCAGGATCTGCCACAGAGTGTGGAGATTTAAAGGAAGCTTAGTGCTGAAATATATGCAAGATCTGTTAAATATCTGAAATATTAAACAGAAGGGAAAAAGCCTTTTTCCTTCCACCCTTTGTCCCTCTTCTAAAGAAAGAAATGTCAGTCAGAGATACTGTCATAAAAAAATTAAATTGCTTTCTCATGCAAGTAATGAATACACTTTGAGTAGAGCTGATGTAAAACTGAGAACAGCTTTGGATCTATCAGTTTGTGCTGTGTTGTGTGTTTTTAAAAAATAATGCTGTAGCAGATAAAACTTTATACCTATATTCTCTTAGTTCAGTCAGCACCTTGGTCATATTTTTGTAGTATATATTTTGAAATCAGAAAAGTTTCCTGGAAAAAAAAAGTGTGCTGGGAGAGAGAATGAGGGAATGAGGTGAGAGGGTGGAAAGCAGACAGCAATACTTCATTCATATGCACATTCAATAATTTCTGCTTCATTTGTTGAAAACCAGCAATTTAGTTACAATGTGTTTGACTTTAAAAAGAAATGTTAATAATAAATTTAAATTTATTTTTTCCTTGCAGTGGCATTAAGTGAATTCAATAATGGATACCTACAAATAAATATCACTGTTGCAAATTTGCTAGCTGATAGATTTTTGAGTTTTCGTAAAAACAGTACTTCTCTTTTTAATCATTGCCTTTTCCCCAAATCTTCCCATGATACTGTCTCATGAATCCATGTAAACTCCAGAAATAAGTGTGGTTAGGAATTCATGTTATTGTGCTTATCATTGCGTAGTCTGGAAGCATAGGAACCAAGTTTGAAGGCCTGTGAGTCTTTACTATCAAGGATGCTCTGTGCTGACTAGAAAGTTCAGGTCTCTCTCAGTAGTTAAATGCATGCAAAGGAGATGTTTTGAAGTTACAGAGATACAGTGAAAGGCAATATATTTATTTTTTTTTACTTACAGTTGGCTTCATTATGTAGCTAGTGATGAGAAAATTCAGAGAGTCTGGTTAGTTACTCTGTGTTTTCATAGGTTGCTTGAAAGCTTACTTGCTAAAATCTTCTCACCTTTTGGTGCTGTGAATGTTTGTCAACTCTAAATTCATAAGTATTAGTCTTAAAGAAAATTGTTACTTATTTCCCTAAGCAACTAATGAAAACTATTAAGTTAGTTAAAAAATCCAACATGTTGATAGCTTTTCTTTGGATCTCAGACACAAAATAATGCAGCTGCTATAAAACAAAAAGGAGAGAACGTTTCAGGCAAATAATGAAAAAGAAATTCCCATCTTGGTCACTTTTAACTCTGACATATGTATTTTAGAAGTGGAAGTTGTAATTTGATGTCCTTTAAATAGGTTGTGAACCTTTTATGAAGTGCTACATTGATAAGATCATGATTACGGTTGTCATTAACTGTGCCCTCGGGTCAGTCAGGCACTAAGTTTGCATCTAATTTTGAACACAGAAATAATTCAGTGAGTCTTCTTCAGTACTTTCTTTTAAACATATATTTTTTTCTGAAGCACTGCTGACAGTTTCAGAAGTAAGGCCTTAAAAGCTGTTCAAATTATTCTTAAGGTAAATCCTTTGTTTAGGATTTAGATGGAACTGACAGAGGGAGGAAGCTATTATTGCTACCACTAGCATTTTTTTCCCCCCTTTCAACTTCTATGTTCTTTTGAAAAGCAGTGCTAGATATGTTTGGGTTGTTGGTTTTTTCTTCCTTTAAAATGCAGAATTAGCTAAACTGAAATACCTCTGTATTTCATTGCAACCTTCAAGCAAGCTGTACGGGTATCAACAGATCAAGAACAAAGTAGGTCTGAGTTGTGTGGTGCTGGGTTTTTTTTTTCTTTTAAAGATCATCTTTCTATCTGTTTACACACTTATGGACAGATTTTAACACAAAATTGAATTAAAACCAAAGTGAGCAGGTGTTTTTTGGGTCTCATTAGTCTAAATGGTTTTTGTTGTATCATAGGGTACTGCAGAAAAACTGAGGCTGCAGGAATTTACTGGGTTTTTTGTGAAAAATAAAAAACCTGAAAAAATAAGTGTTAGTAACCACATTGCACCTGTAGATTTAAAACTCAGTTCTACCTGTTTGGTTCTACTTACTGGTGTTATTTAACTGCCTGTTTTTGTCATGTTATGTTTTCAGTGGCCTTTTGAAACCAAAAGGACACCAAAAATCCCTTAGCTCGCTTCTGTGATTGCAGCACTAACAGCCCTTGCTGTTTTCTGAGCCCTCCTCTGCAAATGAGGGACTGTGTCTTCAGTAAGAACCCAGACCCTGTGTGGAAGTACCTAGTGATACTGCAAACCTCATGTGAACGGGGCTTCTGAAATCTTGGGTTTGCTTGTTAGTTGGCTTCTCAGAAACACTGTTCCCCACCCTCCAAAAGGAAAAGGTTCGCTGTTTAATATCGATGATTCATTACACTCAAGGCTTATGAAATGGGTATCTGTGGCTTTTTAAGTTCATCGAAGTTAAACTTTAACTGTGTATGAACCAGGACTGTTTCTAAAGAATATTCAGTAATTCTTTTTAATCTGTAGGAAAAAGTAACAAGCATTTTAATGTGGTATCAAGGTTAGGTCAAGTAGCATTACCCCATCATGTGGCTCAAATACAGTGTAGTTTCTAGAGCTGTCTTGCTGCGTTGAACCTCAGTATTTTTACGTATCCTTAGCACTACTCATATACCAGAGTGTTTGCCATATATTGAATACTGTTTATTCCTTTAGTTTAAGTTGCTTTGAACATGTTTGAACACAAACATTCTGACTTTATTTTAACAACATCCTGGAAAAATAGTTTATATGTTTATGGCATCTTAGTGTTTCCTTGTGTTATATTAGTTCGCTACTTTGACGTTTGGGAAAGGAATAAAACACAAAAAAAATCTGTTTGTAAAGATACTTAAAGAAACCATTCAAGTAATCCAATTACTCTTTGCCAAGTGAGTTTTCTCATTCTATGAATTTTTCTTCACATGTAGTAGTTTCTTGATGTAATAAATTTGAGTCTAGATTTCTTACAATTATTCTGACCCAACAATTCTGATTCAGAGTATCATACTTCTGAAATCTTTTTAATACCTGTGATTGATCTAATTTCCTGAATGTTTTTTAGTTTTTGTGAGCAGATGCATTATGGCACAACAGCATGAGTGAAAATATTTGAAAATTTTAACTTAAACATTTTTTTTTAATTTAAAAAATACATATCCAGAACTCCCAGGTCCCACCCAACAGGAAATATAAGCAGACTTAATTAATAACAAGAGGAGACAATTTGTGTTGTTATATTAGAAAAACAAAGAGTGTCATTTAGGATTATGTAGTGTTATTGCAGCTGCAACACTGCGGATGAGAAAAAGTCTGCAGAAGAAAGTAGTATCTTTGATGAAAATGCCTCTCTGCACAAACCTTTTCTCACTTGCGTGCTGAGAAGTTATACTCAAATATTTATATTCAGCCATTACATTTCTTTGTCGTAGGTGAAGAAAAGTGAAAAATACAACTTCCATATGCTGCTTCATGGGAATTGAGCATTGTTGAGTTTTATACTGAGAATACAATTTCCTTAAAAGAGCCCTGGCACCCCCAGATATTGAGGCATAGGTAGGAAAAGAAATGCTAGTAAACTTTTAACACTTAAAGACAAACTTCAATTTTCAAGTCTCTTTCATTATTGAGTTAAAATCCTTTCAAAAAAACATAGTTGATGAGGCTCCTTGTCAACTTCAGTGAGTTAGTAATCACTTCTAATGGTGTGCTGCTAGCTCTCTTCTTCCTCGGGCCAACAACAAACTCAGCAACATCCCTTCAGCATAACTTCATCTTTTATTCTTCATCTGTTTGCTCTTCTCCATCTCAAATCAGCCAAAGGGGAACACACCACTGAGAGAGAGCTCAGTAAAAGCTGCCCCCAACAAGAAGCTCCTCCAACTGACCCCAACAGAAACTCTCTTCTGCAGGAACTCTTTTCAAACTGATCAGCTCCTTGTTGCTTCTCTCCAACTGGTTCAGTTCTTGCTTCTTCTCAAACTGATTCAGTTCCTGCTTGATACATCTCTAGCCTCACCCACCACCCCAACCATGATCACCTGGGGGAAGCCAGGGCCTCACACAGGTGGGCCAGGTTCTGCCTCTGGGGCCTTGGGGAACAAGACACGCTGCTGGGTTGTGACTCATCCATAGGTCAACTCCAACTTGGGGCCCATAGCCCAGGTCCCAGCACTTCACATGGTTTTTCAAATGCTTTTTCTTTCCTATTTGTGCTGAAGAGATCTATGCCAATGATGTGAGTGAAAGTATGCATGAAGGCCACTTAATGCTTTGGTTCTATTTACTTACGCTATAGCTGTTTATCACCTCTTATTTTGAATAATCCAGGGACTTGCTGTCTGTAGCACATATCTTTTTCTCTTTATTTTAAAAAGAAAAATGTATAGCTTGCATTTTCCCAATTTTTCCAGACTGTGCATCAAGATAGTGTTCATCTAAGTGATAAATATTTGGTCCAGTCTTAACCTTTGCCTGGGGACTTCAGAGACAGTATTATTTATTAAAATGAATGTAATCAAAATGAGTAGTTGAGAACAATGTAAATAAAATAACCATCAGTAAAACCTTTCCTGTGTAAAGATTTTGCGTGATTAGTATTTAGGATTGAGATGTCTTGCTTTTCTCTCTCCCTGCTCCCCCTCTCCAGAAGTTCTTCTGCAGCAGTTCCATTAATGGCAGCAGCAATGGCAGCACGAGGTGCTGATATCTGACAGCTGCTCAAGTTCTGCTATGTAGACCTGCTTTAATCAGGTTTGGACAATGTGTTAAAAATGCCAGCAACTGTTTGGAATCCTGCCTGTACAATATTCCCACTGTTGTTGCATTTCCTTTAATAAAAATGGGATTTATTTTTCTTAAGAAAAGCATCTTTTATTCAGCCTTAAAAAAATTGAAGTGGTTAGAAAGACACGCACAGCTTAAACTAAGGGTTGTCCATGTAACTGCTGTGCATTCATGAGCCAGCTTAGGTGTCCTCAAACACCAGCAGACCTAAGCCTGTGTATATAGAATCATAGAATGTTTTCCAGAGGTCATCTGGTCCAATTTCCCTACACAAGTATATGTATGTCCTGCTGTTTTGTGCAGAGGTAGAAAATAGCAATTCTCAGACTTTTTTCTCCCTCTCTGTGCTTCTCTAAGAATGTATTCTGCACCAAAGGTTTTTTTCTCTGGAGCTGTCCTCCCAGTATTTTGGGAAAAATAACTGTGTTACAAGGCAAATGAAGTTCTGGATGAAGCTGAGAGGAGGTGGCCAGAGCTAAGGTGAAGAGGCCAGGCATTGAAACTGATGGGCAGCATTCTCACTTTGAAGGCACTGGAGCAATGAAGGCTTGAGACTAAGCATCTTGGATCAATATCTCTGTTCTGCCAGGGCAGCCTGCTCTGTCCTCTAGCCAAAATCATCTCAGTGGCTCTTGTCCTGCTTCCAGCCCTGACCCAGCAACCCGCGGCTTCTATTGCACAATACATTTCCCAGCATCTCCACTTGGGAAATGCTGATCTCTAAACCCATTGTGTCTATACAGATACAGGTTATGTTTTGCAAAGGATAGAAAAGTAAGGCCTAAGGATGGATAGCTGCCACTAAAAGAAGTAAATAATACCAGGTAAAACACATTGTAGAGACTGCACAGTACAACAGTTACTGTTACCACCTCAATATTTCCTAGCTGCTACAGGATTTCAGAGAATTTGATGCTGTTTCTAAAAACATAGTTCTCTGTAATCAGATAGCCTGCTGTGTTTTAGAGCCCTGATGTAGCAAAAAATATAATATATAAACCACATATAAAGCCTCTCTTTCGTCCTATTCCTCTATTTTTAATAAGCAAAATAAATGGGCTAAGAGCATAATCACAGTGCATTTCATTACTTTCATTCAGTGTCCAGTTAAAGAAGTTTATTTTTAACAGATAAATTTCAATGAAAGCCAAGGTAAAGAAAAGAAAATACTCTGCTAGAAAACCTTCAGGAAGAACTGTCCTTTCAGTATATCAGGGCAGCTGAAGTATAGTAGTCTTGTCTTGACAACAAGAAACAAGAGTTTCTTGTCTTGAGGCTTACTTTCTGAATCCCAGCCTTGAAAGGTGAGAACAAGTTGATGTAAAATGTTTCATAAAGTGAGAGATGGATGTTCTTCAGCATAGTCTGATGGTTTAAATAAACTCCTAATTCCTGATCCCAGGTGTAATGAAATCTGTGTAAAACACACACAGAATATGCCTTAATTTGTATCCTGTTAAACTTATCTGTGCTAAACCCAAACCTTCTTCCATAAAATATTAAGCTGTCCTGAACTCAGTCTTTATACTGAACTACTTAAAAAATAGTTGGAGAAGTTTTAGAAAAGATGAGTTGATTCTTTGTATTTTAAATCACATCGACAGGCAGATACCCTGATGCTAGTCTTCTGCATTTGTTTTCTAAAGATATAATGGCCATTCTGTCACATTAAGTTTTATGCTTTTATTTTGTTTGGCTCAAAGTACAGAAAGTCTAAAAGAGATGAGTGGCTGCTAGGAATTTCCAGCCAGCATCATGCTCTTTTATGATGAGGCAGATCTTTGTGGGGTAGAGAAGTTGGTGATGATATTCATCCTTCATCTCTCCAAATTGATTTTAAAAAAAACCATTTATATTCAAAGAACATAGATTAGATGTAGAGACCCGCTTACCATTTCTCTCTTTGAAAGTCTGGGAAAGGAAGTACATGTCATGTCATTTTTAAAAATTATTTTTTTTTCCCTCTGGTCCTATGTGACATGTTAGCATCATCAGTAAGCACACTGGTGCACTTTAAAACATGGGTAGGTAGATTTGGGGTACTAAAGTTCAAATGTTTTTTGGGGGTGGGGTGTTGTTCAACTATTTAGTTCACATGAATTTATTTCCAGCTTGTAGGAATAAGAAATATTCCTAATTTGTCAGTATTTATAATGTTCAAGTTTTTAGCCAGGCCAGTATGAGAACAGAGATAGAAAGAAAAAGAGTGAAGTCTTGGTTTTTTTAGAAGGCATGCAGCTGCTGGGTGAGATGTCTGTAAATGTTTTCAGAAATAACTGCACTCTGTATTCAGAAATAACTGGACTGTTAGTATCTTAATCAAACGTTAAAGCTTGATTCCTCATAGATGACAAAACTTGCATTGAGTTGTGCTTGTCTGTAGAAAGGTAATAGGAAGGAGACCCATTCCCTGTTTGTGGATATTGGATTGGATAACTGCTATCAAAGAAGAAAATGGTTTATCTCATTTTTAAAATTCAGGCCAGAAAGTTGAAGAGGAACAACAGAGGTAAGGATCTGGGCTCTAAAAAATCAGAGGGCTAAAAAAAGTTGTTTGGAGAAAACTATCTGTGTTTTTGAAAGGTAGTTAGGTACAGTGGATATTGGAGAACAACAGGAGAGAAATCAGAAATCAAATGATAGAGGTAAACAGAAATAAGAATTCTTGTTCTTGGATGAGAGCATTCCTACATTAATTATATTATTTCAGTTTAAAATGCCTGATCTTTTTGAAGCTTTAAAACAAATGTTCAGAGTACAATAAATGAACTCATG
This sequence comes from Brachypteracias leptosomus, assembly GCA_013401335.1. NCBI lineage: Eukaryota > Metazoa > Chordata > Aves > Coraciiformes > Brachypteraciidae > Brachypteracias > Brachypteracias leptosomus. Next base: position 63,582 of record VYZX01016301.1, read on the forward strand.
TTCTTCTAGCTATTCCTACTTGTACCTGGTATTACTTGGTTTTGAAGGAGAAGTAGTGATGCAAAGTAACCAATACAATGTTTGCTTGCTTGGCTGGTGCAAACCCATCATTCTCCATATATATGTGTGTGTGTATATATATCTTCCCAGTTTATTTATTTTTCTTCTTTTCTTAGCCTTTTGCACTATAGCAACTGACCTGCTGTGGGGAGAAGGGAATCTGGCACACGTGCATATGCACACCCAAACACACAGTCCCTCAGTAGGCACAGCTGTGTGGTTTTGGACAAGTTTAGCTGGGTTTTATGTTTTCCCATTGAACTAGGAGCTAAGTGATGTTCCTTCAGCCACCTTTAAATTTTAACACTAAAAAACACTATGAGTTAAAATGTTTCATTTCCTGTGCTCCATTATCTGAAAGACTTCAGAGGATCTCCAGGGTGCAGGCTGTTGTGGTTGACTGTGGTTTGCAGGTGTAGGGGTATTTTTTTATTGCAGATGTATGTTTCAGTATGGTTTGTGGGAATTGGAGATTATGTGGGAAGAGGATACATATGGTAGCACGAACTTCCACAGAACAGTTTTAATCCCAGTCATTTTCAAAACAGAGAGAAGTGGTTTTGACTTGACTTCTCTGAGATGCATATAGCAGCAAATACAGCTTGGAAAAAACAGTCTCTGCCCCAAAATACAGCTCATGTAAGCAGAGAATGAACAAAGCTACTCGTGGTAGATGCTAATCTTACCACATAATGCATGTAGGAAAAGTGCTTAGAAACTCAAGCAATAAGGGAAGAGACCTATTAAAAGTAATACAATTTATGCTAGGGTCTGTTTTCCTGCAAGTATCTTTTTGTTTTTTAATTATGTTATTGACTCCCTGGAATTGCCCCAGTTTTCATGCAAGAAGAGGAATTCTTAGGGATTTGTTAACTAAATAAATCCTAAGGAAACAAATTCTAATTTGGAGGTAGGGCACCCAGAACATTGTTGTCACTTGTTTGTCTTTGAAAGAGGACAAACCATATAGTGAAACCAAGAGTCTTTTCAGTCATTTAGAGGGGCCATTTTAAACTGCTGGGTTAATTTTTGTCTAGGCCCTGACAAGGCAATCAGGTATCAGTTTACATACACAAAGGCCTATGTTTGCACATCTAAATCATCCTGTGTTTATAATGAACTGGCTCAGCACTCGAGCCAGAGAGAACTTCTTTCACCTCTCCTCCAAACCCTGCAGCTGATTGTAAAGCACAAAGGACATCAAGTAAAAGACACCTGAGCTTTTGATGCTAGAGAGAGAGATTGTGTTTAATACCTGGTTAGGAAATCATCAGTACATACCTACAGCAACTGGGTGGTAGGTGGGTAGTTACCTGCTGCTTCCGAGTGCGGTGTTCATCTTCAATGACTGCTGGTTTGCTCTTGTGATACTGCTCATTGCATCAGCCAAAAAGCCAGAAATGACCATTTTGATCAGGTGAAATTAAAGGACTGATTCAGATAGACATGGGTTTTATTTCCGTATGGATTCTTATTTTTTTATCAAAATACTTTAAATGAAAAGCTTTCAGAAATACTGCCTCAGTGGTATTTTTCCACTTTGCTGAAGTCATGTCTCGTAGAACTGTGTGACCAGGAAGTGTAGCAGGTGTGAGAACTGCCCTTCTCCCACTGAGTTCTGCTGGAGTGAGAGTGATACAGGTTGAGAAACTAGAGTAGGGCAAAGACAGTAGAACACGCTGCTAAAATTATCTGATTGGGCTTAAAGAAAAAGCTATGAGGTGCTTTGGAAGTTTTGCAAAGAAGTATACATTTAGCAAACAGGCAAGGAAACGAATGCTATTTAAATCGGCTCCTCAGAATCTGTTTTTTTTTCTGAACAAGCATTTACCACGTTATCTGGGTACTTTAGGTATTTTGGAACAAAATTTTTCATATGACTCATGAAATAATAAGTGATTAAATATGAGAGATCACAAACCAAGACCCGTTTTTATTCTGTTTATGTATTTGCACTTGCAGTTACCTAGTCAGCGTGCATCAGCAGGGTGGATATTTTCCAATGCTTCCTCAAAATGTTGACTGTTGAGGTCTTCAGATTGTTTTCTGTAGTATCTATACCTTTAACTGGGAAGTATTTGCCAAAAACTATATTACAGCTATTTCAGTGATTTCAGTAACTTGTCAATTGGTGATGAAATTATATTCTTTCTATGGAACGGAATGTCAAATAAAAACATCTTAGTAAAGTTTTTTGCGTGCTGAAGGTTTTGTTATGCCTTGCATGTTGACTTTTTTCCATAAAGATTGATAATAACAATAGCAAATTATTGATGAAAATAGTGCTTTGCAGAATGTTCCTGTGAGATAATGTGTTTGGCTGGTATTTTTTTGGTTGCTGAAATCCTGTTGTATTAGGTAATGAAGTACAGCATTGGTGGTTGTGGCTGCTTTTTATATCTGTTATTCATTTTTGGCTGAAATCTTATGACCAGTTATTTGATATTTGCTCAAATACTACAAACAAATATTACCCAGTAAATATTTCTCTAAAATTGAATTATGAACAGGTGAGCACTTTCATTTTCTAGGTTGAAAAATAATTTTATCCTCATTATCTTTTTTCTTGGAAATCATCTGGGTATTAATGCCTCCTATTTCTCCATTTAATTTCATTTTCTACTTGCATGGAATGGGTGGCTCTTTGTTGTCTTTGGAGCTTGTTAACAAGCTGAGTTGAACCTCCATCAAAGTGAAGTACCCAAGTATCCCAATTTTCTTTTTAATATTTGCCTTTCCAGTTCCTGCAGAAAGTACAGGGTGACTCAGTTTTTCTTTACTGGTTTACTGATCACTTGCCACTCTCATCGGGCAGTACATTTTCTCAGTTCACTTTGCTTTGCTGGAAAACATTGCTCATGTTAATTGTGGTAGTATATTGAGGGCCAGTGACATGTTTCTGTCTTTTATTAATTATTAACATTATTTAAAGCGTCTGCTTCCATGCAGACATGAGTCTGTCGAAGTAGTCACATCACAGTTATTTTCAGATGTTTCCTTGGAGAGCATTTTTTTTTTTTTTTTTAGTAAGGTCAACATAAGTAAAATTGTAATTCTTGAAATGACATCTACATGAAAGGAAGTAAACTAATCTAATAGACCTAATAAATTCATAAGAAAATTTCCAGGCTCTGCTACTGGCCCCAGGAAAACTGACCCAGGCTGAACTTTCACCACATTGAGCATTTATACGCAGGTCTGTGAGAGAGGGTTAGCTGTGTTGTACATCCATAATTGTCACTGAGTTGTTGTGGCTGCCAAACACTTGTGGACCTCTGGAAATAAAGGTGTCCAAAAGTAGTCATTGATTGACTCCTGTTTTTATTAGAAGAAAAAATATTGGATGTTCTTTCTCAGGTATCTTTGTTTTGCATTTAGTTATACTTCACAAGAAAACTATTAGGGTTCATTCACGAATGCTCAGAAGTCTTATTATTGTATAAAAATCCAGTGTCCTGCTTTTGCTAAACTACGATAATGATTTTGCCTAAATTCTGAAGGCAGAATAGTCAGAGCAAAGATAGAAACAAATTAATACCTGATTTTAATAAAGTTTTACTTCAGGACTTCAACTGTAATTTTTAGTTGCTTGGGAGCAGGCAGTAGAAAATTGTAGCTGTAGCCTATCCTGTCCCTAGCCTGCTCCTTGCAAATACTAAGGAATTTTAAGATTATTTTATAAATTATTATTACAAGTAGAATGAGAATTGTCAGAGATAGGGCTTTTAACTAATGTTTTTCAAGTTTCTCTATTGTTGTACATTGAAAAAGAGTTCTGATCATGTTTTTGTGTTTCAGGACTCAAAATGGCAGGAGAAGATCCCTTTATTATAGGCGTGCCTGATCCCCAAGTAAGTTGGTTTGTGTATTCCCAATAACCCTAAGCTAATCCTAACTTTCTGTTTTGGCTTCCTCTCATGCTGTGCTGTCATTTCCTAGGCTTAACAACATAGAGTTATAAAGGCATTCTTGCTGTTGACAGAATCACGTTTGGGGAAATCTAGGGATTTTTTCCTCTAAGATTTTTTTTTTTATGTGATTTGTAAAATGCCTTGCCACTGGTTAAATGGCTGAAATGAAAAGGAAAGCTAGGCCTGCTGAAAGAAGCAGTTGAAAAAAAAATACTCATTNTTTTTTTTTATGTGATTTGTAAAATGCCTTGCCACTGGTTAAATGGCTGAAATGAAAAGGAAAGCTAGGCCTGCTGAAAGAAGCAGTTGAAAAAAAAATACTCATTTTCATGCCCTATCTGCCTGTGACACTTGCTCTGAGATTTCTTCTGTGGTGGACATTGGACTTCAGCTGAAAATAAAGCCCACTATGCCCTAAAAGGCCCCTTTATATCACTTTTTGGGTGAAATTTGCATTGGCATTGATGACTAAAATGTTCCTTTGCTCACACAGATCAGTAGCCTAGTTCTTTAGAAGCTCTTCCTGATCTCATTAGGTCATTTCATTATGTGTTTGAATTGTAATAGTGATGCTTGAGTGAAGAACAGGTCATTTCTACTCACCTTAATTTCCAAAGGGAAACTATTTTCTCCTTTATGCTTGCTTCACTTTGGAAGAAGATAGATTCATACCTGGCTACAATTACAGTGAGTTAAGACATGTCAGTGTTCAGAGAAAAAAAATTAAACTTTAACCTGGTTATGCTGTTTTCTTGCATTAGATTTTGTCAATATGTTTACGTAAGGAATGTAGGCTGATGGAGTTTAATCACAGAAGTGGAAATGAAATCTCATAGGTTCTCAGCAAGGCCTTGGGCAAGACATCTGGGGTGAGATTTTCAGAATTTACCATGTAAACTCTTTTCAATAGATAGCTGTTAGTGCATGTAAGCAAAATGTGTGCTTAGAAACTGTGCTGAGCTCAGTGCGGTCTCAGGATACTGGAGAAACTTGGTCAGTACTATCGGCTTTGCTCGCACTGCTGTTGTCAGGAAAAAAAAAAGATACAAAATGTTTATGTACTGAACTGCGGTGTTTGCAGTCTCATTATTTGCAGAGAACTTTGAAATTCTTTGCTGATAGATGCTTTATGAAATTATGTCTATATGTAGTAATGAAGAGTATGTTTTCTTTCAATATAGATGTTTGCAATGGATCAGCTCATGGGAATGAATACATTATTTAATAATACAAATTACATCACTTCAGACTTACCACTACGAACAGGTAGGAACTGTTGCTATTTGATTTGCTTCTGTTTCTTCCAGTTTGTTTTTTTCTTGTGAAGGTCTTTTAACAGAGGCTTTTTTGTTTACACTCTTGTGTTTCATAATACTAGATTCCAAAGCTGTCAACTAGACTTTTTATTGCACCCTTACGCATCGCTTCCTCAGAAAACTTTCAGCAGTGAGACACATCTGAAAGTTTCCATTAGTTAAATGGTTTGAGTAACCTCTTTTTATAAATTATTTTGTATTTTTTCCTAAGTTTGCTTCTTCAGTGACCTACATATTTGTATTACCAGTTTGCAGAGTGCAACATGTACTTTTTTTTTCCCTTTTGAACTGTGTTTAATTTGTTATAATAAATCTTAAGGTACTTGTTTTTCACTAATAAAATGTAGAGTATATTCAACTTCCTGTATCATTCAAATCTGTTTTTCCTTCTTGGTGACTTCTCCATTTCCTGTAAAGTGACAGTCTGGTATTAAAAATACCTGACAATTTCCTGAATAATAACACTAGTTTGAAAGTTCAGAGTCAAATTTTGCAGCCAACTGCTGAAAATAAACAAATGTTACTCTGCAGAGGTCTGATAGACCGTTCTTCCAGTATGGTTCCAGAAGAGGAATATCAAATAAAAGTGTGTTAGATCTCATCTAGTATTAGCTGCATGGTCAACCTTGATCTGGTTTTGCTTATTACATTTCTTTATAAGTATTACATCTTGCTTTAAGTTAGATATCTGATTCACCTGATTAGTTTATTAGAATAGCTTATACGAAAGAAAGAAGGAAATAAAAATCTATTTAAGCATTTTTTCTCAATATATAGCACCAATAATCTATTGCCAATATAGCAATTAATGTCTTATGACAAGTTTTCTGTTGTTGATCAGTTTGATTCTGTTGCATCAGGAGGTAGCTGGTATCTTCTGTATTGCAGATTGATTGCTTTTGTTCAAAATACAGATCACTTTTGTTTGCAATATTTGATATGCTTGACAGTAGTGAAGGTGTGAAGGGTAAAATGAAATACGTAATTAGCCTTTTACTTCAAAGGTAAAATTCCACCCTGCAGTAATATTAAATGCTGATTTAAAAATAAAAATTACGACATGCTTAATGTTTCAGTGTTTACTGGTTTAAACCATACTTCAGTTTTCTTAACTGAATAGTAGCGAGGAAGGATCAAGAAACACATACAGTACAAATAATTTTGTTTCAAGATAAAATGTTCTGATGAGCAAATCGCTTGGCAAATATGGACAAACATCCAACAAATTAATGTTGCAATTATTTGTTTGCAGTTTGTTTTTATTAAGGCAGTTAAAATTGTTCAGTAGGATTCATCTGTGTAGCATTAAAGGGCTTGTACATTGTATACCAAGAGGGTTTTTTCACTGTTTTCCCTGAGTTTCTGTGGAACAAATAAGGTTCTTGGAATTTTGATTTCCCCATAATGATGTTACGTGTACCTTTTAAGCTTACTCTGTACTCCTCCTGCCAGGTTCATTCCATACAAATTATTCAGATATATAAAACTGATTTTCAGATATGTGTCCTGTCTAAACTGGAAAACAGATGGTTTTAAAAACCATGTGGGGGATTCAAGAATTCACTGACTTCTGCAGTCACAGAAAACTCTCTTTTTTTTGCAAATTTGCAAAATTGCTTAGAAAAGGCCTTTTCTAAGCTCATGTCCTGTGCTCTTGTCTACTGCTGCACTATACATGGCAAATTCCTTGTGTACAAAATGGGATTTAATAAAGGATAATGGATTTTAAGTTATCATAAACAAGAAAGCTTGATGATGCCATGGTGATTTTGTTTCTTGAGTGGTATCATTATACTGGTTACTTCCCTGCTTGAAACTGTGTTGTCTCGTTGCTATGGACTAGCTCTTCATTTACAAAGTAATATAATAATTTATATATTATGCTTTAGTTGTTTCCAAACAGGAACTAATGATTTCTTTCTACACAGGAAGGCCATTTAAAAATTCATGCGGGATTTTCCAGAAGTACTACTAGTTGAGATGTGGAGAGGGTGAAATAAGTGTTCTAAAAAGGATTTTTCTCTAGGACAGTTGGCTGATTTAAACAGAATCGAAGGCATTAATTGTTCCTCACGATTTGGTGTGGTGCCTACATCTTTCAGTCTGTGCATTCATAAATGCACAATGTCAGACTTCATGACATTGGCAGGCAGGTTTAATATCTAACTTTGGATTGCCATATCATGCCAGCGTAGCTGAATTAACAAATAGCTGGGGAATTTGGGGACTTTCTGATGATAGATATTCTGCTGTTACGTTAGTGTGTACAGTAATAGTAGAAAACCTTTGAGATGTCTGGACAAGGGTTTTCTCAATCAGGTTGTCAGTGTTCGGGTGTCTTTGCTCACTTCTTTTACTATTTCACATATGTCAGTTTTAAATAAAAATTAGGCTTGGTTATTTTGGCTCTAAAGCTCTGGTAGCTACATGGTTCAAGTTCTACATTTATGTCTAAATCTAGAAAGAGAAGGAGTCTCTGTGTGCCTTTGTTGACAAAAGGATGCATCTATAACAGGCGCCAGTATCTCACAAAGCCTCTTACCTGGCACGTTGGGAGGTATCCTGCTTTGGAGAGTTAGGGACTAATAATTCTCAGTGGCATCGGGGATGGAGGGAACATTATCCATGACAGATGTAGGTAGTGTAAAAGCAGATACACATCGGTGTGATGTCCACTGTGTAGTGGAGGGACAAAGCGATGCTTTAAGTTGGAGAAGAAATGGACAGAACTCTGAGCAAAGCATTTTATTATTTTGGGTGTTTCTTACTTCCTCCTGAATATACAAGGCCATCTACAACCTTGTAACATAGCAATCTGTCTGCCAGTTAGAAATGGCTTCAGGAACTGGTTAACTGTTTTGAGTTTTAGGGGTTCTTGGTATTAAAGTGTTGTGTTTTTAAACCTGTGAAGTTGAACAGTGCTGCCTGGAGCCTGCTAAAATTACGATTTTCTGGTATTTCTTTAACCTCCTCTACCCAAACTTCTGTGATGCTTGCTGTTGAGAAATGAGAACGGCACTAAGGGAAAAAGGCAGCACTTAGAAAAAAACTTCATTTCATATTTTTTCAGAGAGAGAGAGTGCTAGGGATTTAAGGAAGCCTGACCATTAGATGAGTGTTCATTTTCCCTGTCCCATAGCAGTGGCCTTGATCTTCAGAAGCATAAGCAGACCCATATACTGCTTTTTGTGTTCTTTCTAGATCTTCCATGTTTGCATTTTGAAGAGTGAACTGAGGGAGGAGAGAGGTTAAGCAAAGTCCATATGCTGCTTGCTTTAAACATCATGCTTTGAGTGCTACAGAGCTAAGATGAAAGCAGGTGAATCCCTGGTGAGGAGGACATACAAATGCTATGATAGGCCTTCGGGAAGGATAAGACACTAGATGTGTCAGGTCTGAGCTTTTATCAGCAAGGTAGCACTGCCAGGATGGACACAAGAGGGTTGGTGCTGGATTTAACAGTCGAAACCTAGAGTCCATGAGCGTTTTCATCCATGCCCACAGAGCAAAACAGCACACAGTTACAAGGGTGAGATGCCTGTTCTGGGGACCCATAGAGAGAAGGTGACAGGGGGGACTTGACCACAGATGGTTACAGGTTAAATTGAATGGCTTCAGGTGCTAGGTGAGCTGTAAGATAAAGGACCCCACCAGTCCTACAATGCTGCCACTGTAGGATTGCCAACCTCACAGACCCGTTTTTTTCTTGGCTTTGCTACAATGGGAAGAAGGAACTAAGAGGAAGCCTAACATGGGTGCTCCTTTGTGTGTGTGCAGGGTGAGGCCTGTCAAGAGGAAGAAAGAATGTAAGTGATGGGAGTGTCAAGATGCAGGAGGGCCTCTGACTCAGGCAGGAAGGAAAATGAAGAAATGTAGCAGTTGAAGAAGATGTGGGGAAGTGGGACTGTGACTCAGGCTGGAGGGGAGGCAGAGGGGTGCGAGTCAGTCTGTGGCAGTGGAGGCGAGAAGACAAAAAAGGAAGCCCTGAAGCACAGCCAGGATGTGGCAGTCTGCACCAAAGCCCCTCCAGGCTGGAGAACTGCATGCTTTAGTGGCAGGTCTTAGCCCTTCTGACTGCAGCAGTGCCAGGCAAATCATGAGGAGTGCTCATGTCAAAACTTGGCTCTTGGCAACCATGGGAGTCATCCCTGTGTACCAGCCAGCTCTGTGACTGTGCCGCTTCAGCCTATCTCTAGGGCAAAAATAGAACTCAAGCTATGTGTTAAGTAGCATTCCTGCTCGTGGTTGTTTAACACTTAAAAGGGGGTTGCTCGTTAAACAAGAACTTGAAGCAAGCAGCTTTCCAGCCTAGAATAGAGATGCAAAAGATCATCACAAATCCTGTCCTGTCCTTTTACAAGGTGTATATCTTCAGGTTCCTGCTGTCTTGTCTGCTTAGACTAGACATGCCTAGTAATAGAAATGAAATACTAAAAACTTCCCTTTGCAAAACATAAAAAATCCTTTCCCCATGGGAAAGCATGAGAGAGAAAGAAGGAACCACACATAGCCAATGTTAGGCTATCTGCCTAATGCATTTCTGGGAAGTATTCAGAATTTAGTGAAGACAGCTGTATGAGACCTTTCACTAAGTAAAATCCTTTTTATGCTCAGTGTCTTCTATGCTTGGAAGTTATCTTGAATATTGCTGCTTTATTTTTAAATAGCATTTCAGAAGTAATTAAGTGTCTTGCATTAGAGTGTCTCTTCTGTACTGTTGTTTGGATCTGGTTCAGATGCTATACCAGAGAATTACTTAAACATTGTAAAAAAAGAAAATGTTTAGTCACAAACCCCAGTGGTTGGAATAAGACCTCAAAAACCTTTCATTTGAATACGTTGGTATATGATCTATATAATCTGGATTAATGATAGCAGGCATCCAGTTAGCCTTTGTAAATTTACACTGCACCGTTTTTGCACTTTTCTAGTATTAGTATGTAAGATACTCAGGGCTTTTGTGTCAGTATATTTATATGCTTTTTATAAGCTTTTTTCAAAGGGGTGTAAGAACCAGAGTCCAAAATTTTCCGTTTTCGTGAGTGCCATGCAAGGTAAAACCATTTCAGCAAAACAAAGAATTCCCCTTAAGCTTTCCAGTATGCCAGTGTAGCATATATCGTAATCATAAAATGGTTTGGGTTGGAAGGCACCTCAAAGATCATCTAGTTCCAACCCCCTGCCATGGGCAGGGCCATTCCCACTAGACCAGGTTGCTTAAGGCCCTATCCAGCCTGTTCTTGAACACATACTTGACATCACAATTTTAAAACTATTAAAAAAAATATTCAGTGATTAGAAATTATAGCAAGAGACAGAAAACTTTGTAGTCTTCCAGAGCTGGCTATACTGAGGCACCCAGTTTATCATAGTTCCAGTCCTGCAAAATCATGGATTGGGGATTTAGGATTTATCCTGATAATAGAATGACTTGGGTTTGAAGGGACCTCAAAGATCATCTAATTTCACCCCCTCTGCCATGGCAGAGACACACCTCTCATTAGACCAGGTTGCTCAAAGCCCCATCCAACCTGTTCCAGTGTCTCACCGACTTCAGTGAAGAATTTTCTTCTAAATTCCAATCTAAATCTACCTTTTTCCAGTTCCAAACTATTACCCCTTGTCCTGTCACTGCAGGCCTTTGTAAAAAGTCCCTCCCCAACCTTCCTGTAGGCCCCCTTCAGATACTGGAAGGCCACAATAAGGTCTCCCTGGAGCCTTCTCATCTCCAGGCTGAACAAGCCCAGCTCTCTCAGCCTGTCTTTGTAGGAGAGGTGTTCCAGCCATCTCTTAGGAGTTTGAATTTCCTTGGAAAGTTGGAACCTGAGTGCTGCATCCTGTGGGATCCAGGGGCTGCTGCATCCAAGGGCTGCCACCACTTAGCAGTTGGATAAAAGAGCACTTCCTTTCCTGACTAATGTTTAAGAGAAAGCATTAGTATTTACCGCTGATAGTAACCCAAGGTATGTGCCTTGAAAATGAACTCCTAAGGAGAGAACAGCCAAAGAACAATTACTTGGCAGATCCTGCCCTGGAGTCTTGGTTGAAAGTTGAACTACACAGTTGTATTTTAGGTGCATTGTTTCTGCCAGTGCCTGGAAGATATGAGGCCTCTAGATTGTTCAAGTGTAAAATTTTAGATGCCTAAAGCATAAGGAGGGTTAGAGGTGTGTGAACAGAGGTCTTAAGTGATGATATAATGCTTAAACCCAACTCAACTCATCTTGACTCTGTTACAGACAAAACCTGAAACATTAAACCCCACCTGGAGTTTCTGAACTCTGGGCTGTTTTTCATGCTTTCTAATGTAAGGTGATGTGTGTATGGTCTTGGGGCAATTGTTTTGCACGACTTCAAAATTTTAGTTGTAGCACTGCTTACTTTTTCTCAGGAAGAGTGTTGGACTAGGGAAATAAATGATCTTTATATGTGAAATTGTTATGACTGGCATTTGGAATATAGCTTTGGCATGAGGCCAATTCAGTTGCTGAGTCAGCTAACTTCATCAGCAAAATACTGATTCTATCTCTTGGCATATTTATCGAAAGTTCCTTTTCGAGAGAAGCCTGTTCAGTTAAGACCTGTGCTGACTAAAGACATGAAGTTCTGCTTTATTAACATGAAGTTGTACTGAGGAGCTGTGAAGGATGCATGTAGTGATACTACAAACTATAAATTAATGACTCCTCTGTTATTTTTAGTTATTAATGAACTTTAGGCCTATTGGCAAATTTAAAGTTGGTGCAAATATGTAGTCTGTGCTGAAGCCAACTACTACCTAGCTGAGATAGCTGAGTGGTGTGGTGCTTGCAGATGGTGCTGATGTTCTGAGGCTGATCACACCTGGATGTAAGCAGGACATGGTCTGCTTCCTGTGCTGGCAGGCTCTGCCACATAGCTGTGGCTTGTCTGCTCTGGAGGCTTCACATGTCCCAGTGAACTCCCTTGATTCCTTAACATTAGTACTTTTAATAGAGTATAAGTGATGATACATAATTCCAACAGGAATATAGCCAGCAAAATATTGCATAGGTATTCACAATGAAGCTAAGCTGTCATTTGGGATCTGCTTTGATAAGAATTGATTTTTTAGCATTGAAATCCAAATCTTCTTTGCTTAAGAAGAGGCAGGGAAGAAATGATACATCTCAGAACTGTTGTTTTAAGACTTGCGACTGGCTTGCATTATAAGAAGTATTTCACAGACATCCACCTAGAGAGCTTTCTTTCTTGGTGTAAATCATCTAAACAATCAGAGTTGGAGCTGAGCTTTGACTGGGTGATGAATTCTTAACTCTGGTGGTACTGAGTTCTCATTGGATTTAGGGTCTACTCAAGGGCTATTTAAACTGGTGAATTTTTAATGAGATTTGTGGTATGAAGCTAGCCACCATTCAGGGAGTGGTGCAAGACTGAAAGTTTTTTAAGGAAGGCGTCTTTGAAAGATGCAAATGGAATTTTACTAGGACATAATCCTGTGTATTGTCATCATGCTTAAAGATGGACCTCAGTACAGAGTCTGCATCTGTAGGCAAGTAGAGTGTGTTCAGTGTTTCCAGAGGCACAGTAGAATGGTATATTTAAAAATGTATCTGAAATTATTGAAAGAATGTAAATTGTTTAGTCTCCTCAATTCCAGGTTGTTTTTTTACAGCAGTTCTGACTGTTAAGGCATGTTGAGACAGCTTAAATTCTTCCTATATTCCCATACCTCAGATCTTCCCATTGGCTGTCTCTAGGCTTTCAAAAGCACCTATTCAGTAGGAAGCCCTAGGGCCAAAAGCTTGTGAGTATAGTCTTTAGAGCCCAGGGGGTTTAAATACAAAAGTTAACCTTAGCTCAGGAAGGCCAGGCTGCTTCTCAGTGGCAAGGGAAGGATCCTGTTCTTACTCACCCTTTTGTCTTAACTGAGTGATCAGAGTTGCTCTTTTAGACCCTCTGAGCTAAAATTAACATTTAAAAATTAATCCTTCCCTTCTTACACTGGTTTTAGGGAATATTGAAAATGACAGATGATTAAATTGTTTATTAAAATTTAAGTTCTGAAGATGCTTAGGTGTTTTCAAAAATTTTGTCTCAAGATCTTCAAAGACATCATTTTTACCCCTGAAAATTCTATGTTATAGTAATAGAAATAGAAATTATGTTATTACTTTTCTTTCTTTTATATTAGCAGATGGACCATATCTTCAAATCATAGAACAGCCAAAACAGGTAAGAACACTACCTTTTGAAAATCTTTGAAGTAGCTATGTCAATATATTCAGCTTCGAATAAAATGATGACTTGAAGATGAGAAAAAAAGAGTATTGAAGAGATTGAACTCTCATCCCAGATATGGCACTTAACCACGAGTAGTTTTTTCTCTCACATTTGTAGTTAAATAGTTTCCTGTTTTGTTCTGTTTTCATCTTTGTGTCTCTCTGGAAGTGTCAGAAGACAGAAAGAAACCTGAGGGTTTTAAAAAAAAATGTCTTGTTAAGTATAGACTCTTCATCTTAGAAGTGACTCTTAAAGTACCCCAGTATTTTGAAATATAAATGATTAGACTATACATGGAAGATTTTCGGAATTTGTTTCATGTTTCTTGAAACACATGAAAGAAAAAAATAACATTTCATTCTATTCCCAAGTTACAGGAACTTTTGACTTGTGCTTTGTCATTATAAAGAAATTCTGTTGTCCTTTGAGATCCCTTTTGTCAGAGTTGTCTGTTTTGAATAACCCAAGAAAAATGAAGATGAATGTAACTTTTTTGTGACTGTGTAGCAAACACTTACGCTCCTCTGACAGTTGAAAGTCACCCCAATGTACTGGTTATTTTTCATGTAACTGATGTACAAAGTAGTTGCTGGGTGAAGATTGCCTTGAAGTATGCCAGGATATTCCCCTTTGGTTAGTGGCATCAGCAATTGCAGGTATTCCTCCTGAAGCTATTATGGTAGCGAGACCTCTTTTTTCCTGCTTTTTTCAATCAGTTGCATAAAATCCTGCCTTATGGAGCTGTTGAGTAGACAGAGGAAGAGAGTGAATAAAAGCTGTCCCATCCTCTTCTTGGTCTTCTGTGGAAGCATGCTACAATCCAGCCTTCCTGGTAGGAGTTGATAGAGCACATTAGTTTCAGCCACACACGGAAGTGTGTCAGTTTTGTGCTCGAGCATCCTTCCAAGAATAGGGATGCTTCATGGCCATAGGCAAAAATAGCAGTGTACTGTGAACTCTTGTAAGAATACTCTGCCCTTTCCTTGTTGTTTTAGTTCATCCCAAATCAGGCTGTGTCTTTGTATGGTGAAGCCCACAGTGTGCAGTATCTAAGGAGAAGCCATTGTTTCCATGCATCACTTCTCAGCAAGCATCAATAAGCTTGCTTGTAATTTTTTTATTGGAAAATCTTTTAAACATATCTCAAATGACATCTACATCATTTCACTTTGCAAATATTTAACCCCTACCAGCAAAGAAAAAACAAACTTCCTGAGTCTGACAGGGTCAGAAACTAACCAGCCGTCCTTGTCAACAGCTGTGAGAGAGACTGGATCCTCATGCATCGTGTCTGCAGAGGATGCTTTGACTTATGGACAACTTGAGTTCAAGCTCATTGTAGCTGGGCACTTCACTTTTAGTACACTCAGTCACTCAGTTCACCGTAGGAGGGCAAATAATGTGTTTAAGGATTGATTACATTGTACAATCAGTATCTGAATCAGAGTTTGCCTGGGAAATGAGTTTTTAAACTGAAAAGGCTTCAGTGAGATAGGTAATGAAGCTAGAGTAATTTTTGAACCATGTGGTTCATTGTCAGCTACTACAGACTTTGAATTCAGAGTTGTACACTATTAGAAGCTGAGTGATTCTTGAGGAAGGATATGGTATTAGCTGGTGCTGTTTCGACAGGCACTGGGAGCCCTATGTAAGATGGGGATTTCTCCAGAAATGGCAGGACTGGGGAGTAGATCTGAAAGTATTCAAAGGTGGGAGCCATGTGAAATAATTAAGTAGAGCTAGTTACCAAGTACATTTGCTTAAGAGTTGCATTTTTGGTGCCTTATAGATTACCCTGCTGTCCTGGTTTCACTGGGACAGAGTGGTAGGCCAGCCATGCCCTGCAGGCCATCAGCAGTTTGGAGTCAGGTGTATCCCAGACCATGTACATCACCCTCAGTATAAAGGGGGAGGCTTGCTGAGAATGAGGGGGTTCTCCTGCTTGGGCTTAGGCTCCTCCTGATCCTGCTTCTCCTCTTCCATCTCCTCCTGCTTCTCCCTGTTCCTGGAGGGACTCACTTAGCATTGTGCTCTCAAAGACTGCTGTTCCTTTTATTATGACTGCTGTACATTCACTGGGCCAAGTATGACTTTGTGTGCTTTATATTGGTATTGGTATTAGTTTGGCTGTTTCATAAAATCCCTTTTCATTTCAACCTTTGGGCCTTCTCTCCTTCTTCCGATTCCCCATCCCTGCTGGTGAGGGGTCATTGGGTGTTAGAGCAACTGCTGTCGTTTAGCCCCAGATACAGGCTGAACATGGACACCTGTGAAGTAAAGGAGATGCTATTTCCTATGGATAAACACAGAATAAATGGACAATAGAATGGTTGCTATTATCCTGCAGTTCCCTAAAGTATATTCAGGTATCTATTTATGTAGCTGAGATGAAAACCCAGCCATTCAGAGTCCCCTGAAGCTTTTTGCTGTTTCTGGACTCTGTTTGAAGATAGAGCTTTCATGTGCTCTTCCCAGACGGAAGAAATATTTCTGTTTCATCCCTGTTCTTTTCTTTATGATACTTTGGACTTCCTTGATTATTATTGACTTCAGTTGTCTCTACCTAGCAGCAATCATGGGAGAGGGTATCTGCTTTTACATTATCTTTGAATTGTTATCTTGTTTTGAGAGCATGAACAGATCTCTGCATCAAAATACATTCACTTACTGAGAAAGTAAGTGAAGAAGAAATTCAGGTTGCTGCTATGTGTAATAGTGAGAACAGAGCAGTTTCTCGACAGCATTTCAGAGATGAACAGTTGTAACTTTTCTGCTTGTGGGCTGTTTGGGCAAGTCTCGTGTGTGCACACACTCACGTGTGCCTGCACTGTTTTTTCTAGTTTTGTTTCTAAACAGCTTTCAAGTTTCTTTTTCGTTATTTCCACAGAGGGGGTTTCGTTTCCGATACGTGTGTGAAGGGCCTTCACATGGTGGACTTCCTGGTGCTTCTAGTGAAAAGAACAAAAAATCATACCCTCAGGTCAAAGTAAGTACATAAATCATTAATTGTGCAAAGTGAATGCTGGTGTCCTACGTATGCGTATAGGACCCTACTGCATATCATCATAAATTTGTATGAAATGACTCAAGACTGACTACATTTCAATCCCAATTTCCAAAATTATTTTGAAAAGAAAGTTGTGGAGTTATTTTGGCACTGTGTTTATCTGGAGTAATTAAGCAGTAAGCTTTCCTGCCTCCACCACCTCACTGCCCTCGTGCAGACTAATAGAGCTGTTTCTTAAGGTGCAGTTTTAGCATAAAGCAAGGCCCGAGCTCCTCAGTTACTCCGCTTGTAACGTTCTGCAAAGCACAAGTTTGGTCCATTCTTCCACCTCACTTTAAGGTACTGTTTTCCAAGTTTTCTCTCTTTTGCTGTTCACGTTACTCCTTATTCAATATCTCTAGGATACTCAGTTCCTAAGGACTTAATTCCTTTAAAGTCAATGGAAAACTTCTCCTTTTAATAGGAGCAGTGTTATGTTCAGGTATTCGCTGAACATTTTGGGGGTCTTTATTATCCCTGGAAAAAATTCCAAGATGTTAATTGATGAAACATTCTGTGCTAGCACAATACGAAGATTTTGACCATGGTGATTCTAGGATTAGAGAAGAACTGTCTTTGCCTATGGTTCTGGCAGCAAATTCTTTTTGTGTCTTTTCAGTATTTTTTTTTAACTTAATGAAAGTCTTAGTCTTGGTATTACATTACCTCTTTGAACTCTGGTACTAGAGATTGTCTTGTGAGGAGCAGGGTTAATGTATTTTAATTCTGACATTATCTCTTAAGGTATTTTAATTCTGCTTTTATCTCTTCCCTTTATGGGAAGGGGAGGGAAGAGTGGCAAGTAGTAAGCCTGTCTTGGTGTGTGCCACTCCTCAGTTTTCTCTGCAGTATGCGTGTAGGCCTTCCGCAGTTCTTGAGAAAGGCTGGATTTTGGAACAGTTGTATCTCCTTAATGAATCAGTATGAGCATGACTCAATGGAAAATAATCAGCATTGGCTGAGATAGCCTAGGGTGTTAGTCTTGCAAATTGAGAAGAGGCTGGGAAGGCTCATTTCGTATAGCCTTGCAAAACTCCTATGAAAAACTGCTAGCCCAGGCAAAGGATCTAATTGCTTTTCCCTTTCCTATTGTGATGGTAATGATGAACCAGTGAATGAAATTTCACTGATATGTTAAGATATAAAATAACTTGCCTCAGTTCAGCCATACCTTTGGATTCCCATCCAGTCTTTTATTGATAATAATACATTACTTTTACAAAGGTGTGATGGGTTACGCAATAGCATGACAAGGAGATATGCAACGAGGAGTTACACAGGAAATGGAATTTCTCCATAAGTAAACTAGAAAGCAAAATGTTCTTTGGCTTTCCATCAAACCATCTGCTTTCATTGATCATCAAATTTTAATTTCATCTAAAGCGCCCACCCCACATACACACGTGTGTCGCTTCCCCTCCCTCCCTCTCGTCCTACTGTGTGCATCTGGGTTTTTTCTAGTATAAATCCCACATGGCAACACCTGCTGGGAGAGGCTGGCAAGGGAACACAACAAGCAAATTCCTCAAGGCCATTGCTTGTTAGTGCCTGTTCTTGATTTAAGTGGTGCCAGTAAAGACAGAAGCATTTCACACCTTTTCCTGTAAGCCTCTTCTGTATTTTGTCAAAGGGTGCTCACCTTGTCATAACTGAGATGAGCATGATTAAAGATGCTATTTTTTGTTGTGCTGGGGTTTTTGTTTCATTTTGTGTATTTTGTTTTGTTTTTTCTTACTATTGTGCCAAGGCTTTCACCATAAAACTTCCATTAGTTGATCACAGTGAAAGGACAGTAGCATGAGCACTGGCTCTAGTGTAAAAAGGAGGTTTTGGAATAGGTCTTTAAACCTTGGCCATGGTGTGGTCGGTGCAGCTTTCATTGGGATCTCTCTTCTACTTGGCCAGCTCTGCACAGAAAGCTGAAGTAATTTACCAGTAGCTACCACAGGATGTCCAGAAAATAGAAATCTCCGGTGCACAAAAAAGCATTGCAATTCCCTACTCCCTTTTCTTAGGATTATGGATTAAAGGCCAAAATAAAACACATTTATCTGATATGACTTTTTGCATAATAATAAGCTGATCAACTTCACATCCTTCCCGCCTTTTACTATTTTCTTTTCCTGCGCCCAGTCCCTAACTTGTAGCTGAGCTGGAACATGTCAAGATGTAAGTTTCATTTAAAGGCTGGAGTCAGGAAGACTTTGCTATGTCTCCAAGCAAGAGTTTTCAGTAGTTAATTACATATTTAACCATCTCCTGTATTAGGAGATGGTGTAGGTCAGGACTTAGCGTAGCAGTTCTACAGCGTCAGTCTTTACACTTAAGTCAAATCTGCACTGTCCAGCAAGGTAGAATTGATTTAAAACCTCTTGTTTTAACAGCAGAGTCATGACAAATGGGGTCTAGATAACCATAGTATTTTTCTGTAATATCAAAAATGGGATTCATTGACCCTTATGGTTTATGGAATTATATTCCTTTGTTTAACCATGCCTTTGCTAACAGTAATCCTAATATCTTAAATTTTAAATTTTCCAGAGGATTTTATATAGCTTTCTATAATTTTATATATAGTTATGGAGAGCAGAGAAGTTGTAGATACTGAACATCATGTTATAATGAAATTACCTTTCATGACATGTATCATGATTACAGTAAAAAGCTACCTAAATTTTTTCATTTAAATTTTGTTTTTATCTATTGAGTGTAATATAACACTAGAAAAATTTTCTATCTAGAAAAGCTGAAGTGAAAGCTCCTGAGGTGCTTATTCATTGTTGGCTTTTTGTCTGGGGGGAAAAAACAATCAGTAGTACAAGAAGAAAGAATAAAACTGGAATATCTAACATTATCACCAGGCTACTTATCTAACTTTTTAAATCATGCTTGTTTTTATGTATTTGAAAAGCTGTGAGAAGACTTGCACAGAAAATTTCTAGTGGCCTTCTTACATGTTTACCGTGTGTGTCCTGATCTTAGGTGCTGATGCTAGCATAGGCATATTCATGTCTACACTGAAGTACTTGATCTACCTTTGGATGTGAAAAGAGTTTGCTGAAAATAGTGGTGGGAAGGAAATTGTCCTGAATTTTCATCTCCCTGGGGGCAAATCTGTGTGGGTGGCTGCAAACTTAAGTTGCCTGTTCTCTATGGGCTGGGTGTAAATCAGCTGCAGCCCAGAGACTGAGTAACCGATTGCTCCTCAGAGAGGTGCCCGAGTGGGTGAGCATCTCTGTGCCAAAACAAGAATTTGGACATTGTGCTGTTCAGCTTGCCAGTCAAAGCCACACACCAGTTAGGCAGCCCTGAGCCCAGGCTGAACAGGAGAACTGTCCATCCAGTCATGTCCTGGGGCTATCCCAAATTATGCCTCAATTTGGAGATAAGCATTCTTATTGAAATTGGGGATTTCAGCACTTACTTCCAAGTTTAGGAGGGGAATTTATGGAAAATTAGTCACCTTACTTTGTTGAGCCTTCTTGGTGAAGAAAGCTTCATTTAACAGCTGAATTAAGGAATAAACATGAGACAAGAATGAGCAGAGTTTTTGTTACAAATCGTTACCCCTCTTAAAAACCTGTACTAAAGCAAGTTCAGACAAAGCTAAATTTAGCAAGATTTGAGCTTTTTACTGTTATGGTTAATTTGGCTGAATATGGGGCACTGAGCCCCTTTAGTTGGGCTCCTACAGCAGAGTATCTAACTCTATTTTTGGCACGACAGTGACCTCTCATTCAGAGGATCAGAAGATTTTCAGCTCTCATTCAGCTTAAATTACTTTAAATTGCATATTCTTAGACCTCTAAGGAAGTACTCAGTTGCCTAAATGATTCGTACCACATCTGAAATATTTTGTCTTAAACTAGCAACTGAAAAAAAAAAAAAAGAAAATAAAAGTGCTACTCTGGAAACATACTGTTTATAAAGAGTGAGTGATGCCTTATCTGTAGAATGCTTTTTGTATGTGCATATTGAGGACAGCACTAGTCATAGTCTGAAGGTTAGGCAGGACTGGGGCTATGGTTGCTATAGCAAAGTGATTAGAAAAAGAAATAGGTATTTTTGTAGTTGCTGGCTTTGTAGGTTTAACATGGTCTTTTCCATCATTTGCTTTCTGTCATTGACCAGTTGGTTTCATTTCTTGCTGGAAAAAAGCAAGAAATGGAGCAACTGGAAAAAACATCTTTGAGGTAGGAAAGCGTTCTTATAAAGTTTTTGTGAAATTTCAGAAACTATAAAAAAATTGTCTGGGATCTGGATTGCAGGAGGATCTGAAATAAATTAAAAAGCTTTCAACTCTTGTTTTGAAATTGACTCGATTTCAAGTTCATAGGGTCCTTTTAATCTCTCAGACAAATCTCTCTCAAACAGAAAGAGCAGATAAATGTGAGCCTGCAGCATTTTCACTTCAGATTAGATCAATAGAATGCTGCTTCAGTACAGAATGTAATCAAGTATTACGGCTATGCTCTTCCCAGGAACTCCTTATTTTCTTTTTTTTTTCTCCCGTGTCTTTAATTTGAAGTTCAGTAGGGTTTTTTCAGATCACAGCTCTTAATTTTGAGCAGTACAGCACCCATGTGTTATCTGCCCTCTCGTGGAATGTCAGTTTTTGTATCAACATCATGATCCTTAGGTTTCTATAGATACTCAGCATTATAATATACTGTCTACCTTTTAATGCCTTTGACAGTGTTTTTTAAGTTCTCACATAAAAAATGATAGTTACTTACATATCTCAGTGCCAGAATAAATTTTAAGATATTCTGAAATTGCGACGTCAGTGATTCAAAGACACTGCAAAATTATTTCAGACTTAATTTATGGTACATACGGATATTTAACCACTGAGGCTATTTTGCTGGGCACAGAGATAACCTGGGTATCTCAAAACTGAGTGGGAAAGGGTGTCTATAAGAAATCGAGATAGGAAACAGCTCAGGGACATTCTGTAGGCTTTGCAGCATAGGACATCAGACTGGATGACAAAAATAGTGCTTTCTTGCATTATGACCTACATAAGGTATTACGTTTTAAGAACTCTTTTGTTTTTCCCCTGAGAGAGGCTACAAAGATCATGCTAGGCTGCGTAACAGGGGGAGATTGCAATCTGGTTGCCGCTGCAGTTGTGTGTTCTGCTTTCAGGGGCTGGAAAGTCCTTGACGTGCAGCAGTCCTACCTACAGTTTCACTGTGGTTTCTACAGCTGATGAAGGATTATTTCGAACTTCTCTGATGTGATACTAAAACATGCATGTTACTCATAATGAATATAACTCTATAGAAGTGCTGGGAACTTCATAGCAGGGAAAGGCTTGTTTAGTAAGGGACAAAATTAAAATTTTTTTTAAAGCCCCCCTCTTGAACTGGCGGTGACATGTAGTACCAAACACAGTGGTTTTTACTGTCAGATGACTTTGTGGAAGTTACATAGGGATCCCTGCTTTGTCTCACTTCAAGTAAATGGGGAAGCTGTGATTATTCTGCATCTCTGTGTTCTTTCATTCCAGGAGGGATTGCAATTTGGAAACAGGAGGGAAGCATGAGTACCTCATGTTTTGTATTTTAGAAACTGATGCTTGTAAAATGCACATTAACACGGTATTATAGAGTTAAGTAGCAGGCAAGTGAGTAATGAGAGTACTTCTGCACACCTGTTCCTCCTGGAACATCTTTTTCATAGTGGGGATTTTTTTTCCTTTTCAGCAGTGAATAAGAAGATGGGGAGGGCACGCGTTGTACGTGGTGGAATGGGTTCAAGAGAGGGGTTAACTGGAGTGAAGGAAGCTAGCAGGACTTAGTAATGTGGTGAAATCGTGGCAATCCCTGGTTATCAGCATTTTATCAACAATATAACCTTAAGTATTCAGTTCATCACTGATTCATCACTTTAATGTTTATCATGATCCTTTTAATACCTCGGTTGATTAGATCTATAAGTTGCTGTAATACAAAGAACTTTGCCCAAGGCAAATTAGAAGAAAAATTAGAGGAGGGAAAAAACCTCAACATTGATAAAAGGGTTAATTAAGTGAGTTGGAAGGGAAGGTAATGTTTGCTTTTTTAAAACTGGGGTAATTTTATATTCAGCATAATTTGAAAGTGGTGTGTAACCAATAACTGACTTGAAGAGTATTACTTATGAGGAAAGAATATAAAAATCTAAATAATATATGCAAAGCAAATAACTTACCAATAAGGTATGTTGTTAATAATTTTAGGTTTGTTTTTGAGGCATTACTTAGAATCATAGATTGGTTTGGGTTGGAAGGGACCTTAAAGATCATCTAGTTCCAACCCCCTCCCTTGGGCAGGGACATTCCCACTAGAACAGGTTGCTCAAAGCCCAGTCCAGCCTGGTCTTGAACACATACTTGACATCATAGTTTTAAAGCTATTTTAAAAATATATGATGATTAGAAACTGTAACAGGGGAAAAAAAGCTTTGTAGTCTTCCAGAGCTGGCTTTGCTTATCATAGTTCTAGTCCTGCAAAATCCTGGATGGGGATTTAGCAAATATCCTCATGTGCACTTAAGGGAAATATTTACTGGACTGGGTAATATGTGTTGATATAGCATATTGAATTAACAACAAATAATTTTTTTGAGTGTTTTCAAATCGGGCAAAATAATGTGAGGAGTTTTGTTAAATACGTACATTTCCTGTATGTTTCATAACATGTAACAATGTTTATTGTGAATTCAATGTACTGATTGAAATTTAAGAAGGGCAATGTAGAGCAACTGGCCAGAATGTAAAACTGAGAATAGTGATTTAGGAAACAGAAGGTTACTTTCCTTTAGCTTTGTTTTATTTCTTAGCTTTTATTGGTCACTACTCCTGTCATTTGTATGTCAAGTTTGATTACAAAAAAAGTGAGGGGGTTTATTTTGGTTTTTTTTGGTGATGATCCAGTACAGTTAGTTCGTCATTTGTGTTTAATTAGGAAATGGATACGCATTTCTCTTATGTAAGTTCAATTATACTTAGGTGACAGAAAATGCTCAACTGGAATCATTACTTTTTCCATGAAAAAACAAACAAAACCAGTCAATCCCACATTTTTGTATATTTATTTACAGATCTGCAATTATGTTGGACCTGCAAAAGTAATCGTGCAGCTAGTTACTAATGGGAAATACGTCCACTTACATGCTCACAGCCTGGTGGGTAAATTTTGTGAAGATGGAATATGCACAGTTAATGCAGGACCTAAAGATATGGTTGTAGGGTAAGTCTGTCAACTGATTTCCAAAGCTGGGCTATGGGAGAGAGAAGTGTAAACACTGTAAGAAGCAATAAAAAAATACTACTAAGAGGCAGCTAAGTGGAGAGCACTAGTCTTCAAGCTCTGATCTGTGTTTTGTTTGTATCTTAAATAGAAAAATAAATGGGATTTCTGTTTACCTTTGTAGAATTTGCCCTAAGCAAGCTACATGGGTTTAAGCAAATAATTTTCAATTAGAACTTGTAGAGTTGCAGTCTCCTGGCATGCTGTCCAAATTTATGTTTCAAACCTATTCTTTAAAACATAGGTAGTTTCGATCAAAGAGAAGGGACTGTAAAATTGCTGAAGAAAAGCTTTTGTTACAATTTTGATCAGTATTTTTGTTTTGCTGAAATCCGCCAGTAGAAATATAGTGAAAAGCGCTAAGAAAATAAGGTTAGCAAATTTGAAATTAATGCAAGACACGTATAAACATGAAAATACTGAATGAGTCAAACTTTCTAAGTTTAAAGCAGTAAGATTATAATGAAATTGTAGTTGGTCTGTTCTTGTTTAATTTAAAGGAATAATTGTTTATATCAGTAAATGGAGCTGAGGCTTCTGTCTGCGTTTGCAGGCTTAGATCAGGTTTCATGCTGGCTGTGAGTTTTAGTTCTGTGATCTCAAGAATGTCTTTGTTGGTGAAGAAGATGAAGTTTAAAAGGCTGAGAAGGTTGGGAGAGATTCTTTTAAACTGTAACTTTTGATGTCCAAGCCCAATACATTAACTTTACCAAGCACAACAATTTAAATAGCTTTATTTGAAATGCTCCTTTTCATCTTGAAAAGTTTGGCTCATTTCCTAACCTGTCTTGTTTTTCATCAGATGTTTAGAAACAGCTTTCCTATCCTCAGTTGACCCACATGAAAATTGAGTTATTGTCTTATTTTCATACTTCCAGATCTAATTGATTTTTAAATGTGCCAGGAGATTTTTACAAAAGCAGATATTGTAATATGGAAGTTTTCATTTAAGTAGATACCTTAAGTATCTCACTGAATGTCCAGAGCCTTGTGTAAAACACTTCCTTTGGAAAATGTTGCACTGTTTTTAGCTTCTTAGCTTGCTCTTCCAATCATTTTGAATGGATGGAGCTTGTTCAGAGCAGTTACTCTGTGCAACAGCCATACAGAATGACATATTAAATGTCATTGCCAAGACAGAGCAAACAAAGTGTGACAACCAGACTTTCAAATGTTTTGTAAGTTGCTTCCACAGTGTAAGTCTGAAACCTAATAGATTACTACTTATGCTATGGAAAGATTTGGTGCACCCATACGATCACTGCCATATTGATGGTGAATATTTTACACATTTTGTAAGCTTGTCTGAATTATTCTTGCTGGAAAATTTGCCCTCAAGAATTAATAGTACCTAAATCAGCCAGCCTGTAGAGTCCTTCCACTGACTTCAGTTGTGTAGCTGCCTCTGGTAAGAGAGAGTCAACCTGCTGCAGGTTTGGCATAAAGTGTTAAGAAAATGTTTCTCTCAATCAAAATTCGGCAGGTTTGCAAATCTTGGAATACTTCACGTCACAAAGAAGAAAGTGTTTGAAACCCTGGAAACACGCATGATAGATGCTTGTAAAAAAGGATACAACCCGGGACTACTGGTGCATCCTGAACTTGCCTATCTGCAGGCAGATGGATGTGGAGACAGACAGCTAACTGGTATGGAGAAATGACAGCCTGGTTTTAATAGGTATTTTATTAAAACTAGGTATAGCTTCTGAAAACACAGATTCTTAGCCAGGAAAAGGCCTTGGGTAGGAAAACCACCTACGGCGATGTGCTTTTTAGGGAATCTGTGAAAGAGTCTTTGCTGTCAACACGTGCGTGAGAACAGAGCAGTTTCCTTCCTTAGCTGCCTGTACCCACCTCTGCGCCTGTATTTCATTGCTCTTACCCTATTTAGTAAGCTGATAAATCAAATTGTTTTGCATTATTGCTATATCCTGAAGTAACTTGGAGACCTTCTTTTGAGAATTGTGCTCATTGAGCTGCATTTCACCCATACCCCTGTAAAACTTGCGGCCTGCATTGCTTTTGGGCATTGTGTAGAGGGGCCAGCCTTCTCTTTAGCACTCTAATACTAGGCCTTCAAATGTCCTAGTGGCAGCCTTTGTCCTTTCTGCAACCTTTATAATTGAAAGCAGAAAATATGACTTTTTGTATGTCTCTTAATTATTTACCTTATCTCAAATAACATCTGATGCATGAACTGGAAGATGAATGCAGTATATTGGGAATAGCTGCTTCTCTCTGCTTAAAGACGTTTCCTCCCTGTTGGTGCCTTTTGATAGTCATGTTTGGAAAATGCTCTCTCTGTTTTGAGTCCCCTGCCCCTTG
Source organism: Brachypteracias leptosomus (assembly GCA_013401335.1). Lineage (NCBI taxonomy): Eukaryota > Metazoa > Chordata > Aves > Coraciiformes > Brachypteraciidae > Brachypteracias > Brachypteracias leptosomus. The sequence goes on from VYZX01016301.1 coordinate 89,797, forward strand.
TGTTAATTCATCTGTTTCCTTACCGGTTCCAGAACGAGAAAGAGAAATTATTCGCCAGGCAGCCATACAGCAGACTAAAGAAATGGATCTCAGCGTGGTGCGGCTCATGTTTACAGCTTTCCTCCCTGACAGCAATGGCAGTTTCACACGGAAACTTGATCCTGTTATATCAGATGCAATATATGACAGCAGTAAGTATATTTGGCTTTAATTACTTTTATAACAAGGGGCAAGCTTTTGTACATACGAAAATGATATGTAGATATTGCTATATGTAGACACATCTAGCCCTGCTGCCTGTCTGTTATTTGATCAATAACAAGTAGCCCATGGATAATTGCCCCCATGTTTGTAAGGTACACATAGTATCGTTCTGTTTTTTAATAGATGGTGATGTAAGCAATAAAGGAAGATTTTATTTTGCTGTTAACTTGTTTAATCCTGCACTTTCATTATGAGGATTTTGTAAGCTCTTGTTGGATTTGTAAGGAGTGCTTGGATTGTGCAGTGTTTTCAGTTGCTTTCTATGGCATAGCCTTGTCGCCCAAGATGTGAGGAAAAAATTACTTTGCTTCAATCCTGTTGAGAATTTGACAATTTTGGTGGTCATCTGCTTGTCTTTGTTTTGTAAGACCTAACACAAGCAGAGTTCTCAGTCCACTTCCTTTAGGCCTGTGTCAGTATGTTTTATACTTTGGTTACATCCCTCTATTTGTCTTTTTTTCTAAGTGAATCTCTTCATTTCATGTTTCCCCTTGTGCTTTCTGATAACACTTACTCACCTGAACCCTGCCTGAGTTTTCCTCCCCTGTATCCATGGATTACCGTGTTGCTGACAGTCATTCTGTAATGACTCAGAAAAAGTACCTTTTTTTTTCCTTTGTGTAACAGTCGTGTCTATATCATCACTTTTTAAGGACAAAGTCTAAATGAAAAGGTGTTAAGTGCAGCTGTTCTAATATAGCCTGTTGCTTGCTATAAATTGGGGAATGTAGTGTTGTAGCACAGCAATTTTGCATATATTTACTGAGTGCAAAAAGGTGACATCTGCTGTTCTTACAGCACATATGACCTGAATTTTCTGGGTAAGGAAACACAGTCTTTTCAGCTGGAGGCTGAAGTGACTTACCAAGCACTGTCTTTACAGAATCTTGATTTTCATTAGGAACAATTGCAGATTCCATTTGTTTTCATTACTCTATCTCACACCTGTGTAATGATAGAGAGTATTTATCAAGCAAAGAGGAGGAGGAGGACAAAGCATCCACAGAGGCAGAGTGTGTATCAAGCCACACATGTAACACCAGTTGAAGTTATCCTATCTTTCTTAATCTGACTATCAAGATTTTGACTCCAACCAAGGACACAGATACAGAGGAAGTATTTTGTACACATGTTTCTGCTGGTTTAAGTTGCTACATAAATATCAGCTACTAGTTTCTAAGCTTCCATGGTGAATTCTTTGTTGTTAGTTCCAAAAGATTTTTCTCAGTTTTTGGTTTTTTTTCTAATACTCTTCATTGGCACCTTTCAAGCCTCTTAGAGCAGACAGAACTTGTGGTAGCATAACTGTCTATCACAGCTGCTTTTCCTTACCAGATGATAGTTCTGTCTTGAGGACCAATAGGTATCCATCGATGCCTCTGCTAAGATCCATGAAGGTGGGTTTTTTTATCACAGTCCACTATGTTGGCCAAGGACTGACAATGCTTTCAAGTAAGCCATGGTGTAAAGCAAAGCATTGCATATTGCATTCAAATAGTGAGATACAGGGAGCGTTGCGCTGTCAAGAAAGCAGGGAAGAAAAAATTTAAGTTGTCTTGTAACATGCTCTTGTCGTAAAGGTAGTACTAGTGCACAGCTGGGTGCAGTTCACTGCTCTGCTACTTTAATAGTGCAGTGATTGTGCTGGAATGGCCAGGGCCGTATTGTATAGTTCACAGTTCAGTCAAAGCTTAGTTGGATACAAGATCGTGCCTTTCAGATGAAAAACTGTTGATTTATTCACGTTAAAAAAAAAAAACATAGACAAATTTAGGTAGGTTTTATTGGAGGCTTGTCTTTCTATTGCATTTCTCCGTGTTGTACTTGGGTGTTTTTTGAAATCTCCGATGAAGCTAAACTTTTTTTTTAAAAAAAATCTTTCCTTTCAATAGAAGCTCCCAATGCCTCCAACTTAAAAATCGTAAGAATGGACAGAACAGCAGGATGTGTAACAGGAGGGGAAGAGATTTACCTTCTCTGTGACAAGGTTCAGAAAGGTAAGAGTCCTGAGTATTGTAAGGCACACCAGGGTGCTCATCTGAAGTACATGTGGAGCCTGCTGTGCTGCCTTAGTGTTCTCCTGCTTTGATAGTGCAGCAGGATTTGTAAGCACTCAGCCTTTCTGGATGTCAGGCCAGCAGGCCAGAATATGAATAAATCAAAATAGTCTGTTGCAAAGTAAATTCAGCTTGTGTTGCCTCTGCAGAGACTGTGTGATCGTCTTTGTTCTCAAACTTCTGCCTTTGCCCGTGTTGGGGGTTTTTTGTGGGTGGTGGGTCCTGAGTGATGTTTGGCTCTATTAACTAACACCTGCTTTGAATTATTCTGAAATTTCTGGTTTATTATTAAGTTTGTGATTATAAAGAGTAAGTTTGAGCTTTCTCTATTAACCACTGATGGGAGCTGAATGTGTTCAGCACTGCTGCTTACAACTTGATTTTTGTGTATATGCTAATGGTAGAGATTACTCGGTGTAAACAGATACTTAACAGACTCATTTTGGTAATCTTTGCTCATGGCTATGAATGTGTCAGGATTGGGTGTTGTAGATTTGGATAGGAAGATAATGGTTAGTGTTCTTGGTTGTAGTATTTGATAAAGATAAAAAATGGGAGTGAGGGAAATCCTTTGCATTTTTCAGCTATAGGCAATACCTGGGACTCCCTGGTGTAGCTCGTGCAGTAGAATAGGTGCCCCCTTCACAGCTGTTTGGTGTCAGTCCCTGCACATGTTGTTAAAATCACGCTGACATTTTCTGCTAATACAAGCTGTCCTTTTCCACCTCAATTCCTTGTAAATGTTCTTTAGGAAGGAAAGAGGGCTTTGGGGGCTTTTAGGGACTTTGAAAAAAACTTCTTCAGTGGTGAAGATTCCCTCTGCTATCAGGAGGACTGAGATGAAACATAACTCTTGTGCACAAAATAAATAAATGTCTGACTCAGTGGAAGCCCTGAGGTGGGGTTTCCCCTCAGCCAGATCGGGGTTTCCCCTGACCTCATTGCTCACAGAAACCTCCTGCCTGAACAAAATTGAGCATGCAGGACAGCAGGACTGGAAGTGGTGGTTCACAGTCTTGAGACTAGCAGGTGGTGGATCAGAGGAAGCTGTCTGTCTGCTCCAAAAACCTGTCCTGTGTCAGTCACCCTAAGAGAGGAGAGGCCTTTTCTAGTTCTTGCTCACCAGGAGTGCCAGGGAGACACATGTGTCACTTCCCAGCTTCTCCTAAAAGTATAAATAAATAAATACAAAGAGAACGAAAGAAATTTTGTTTGTAGAGGAGAAGGAGCCAAATCTGGTGTTCCTGGCCCATGCTGTGTTTGGGGGGTGCAGGATGGCTGCCCGCGGGCCCTGCCATGTCTCGGAGCCGCAGCTCCCCGGTGGCACTCTGCCAGCAGCAAGCGGAACTTCAACTGTGGCACTTCAGATTTTGCTACAGTTTTTTGAACTGAAACTGTTGGAGGAGCGAGGGTGGTTTCTACGTTTCACGCTTCAAGTTCTCCCCTCCCTACATGTTTGTTCCAAATAAAGCTCCTCTGGAATGTTTTATAGCCCTAGAATAGGAAGAGATATGAACCTAGTTCTCCTTTTACTGCTCAGTAAATAACAACTTCAGTGAAGTCATTACAATTGGGCTGATCTAAGATTGATGTAAAAAATGGGTTATTTATGATGTTTTCATAAAATGGATAAAGATAATTAACGTATTAATCATGTAATTTCATCCAGCCAAAACGTAACTGTGTTGATTGTTATGTGAAGTAAACTTGGCCAAAGGTTAAACAAATGCATAAACATCCCAAAAGTTAAACAAATGCACAGACGTCCCAAAGTGTTTTTTTCTTTGCAGATGATATTCAAATACGTTTCTATGAAGAGGATGAGAATGGAGGTATGTGGGAAGGCTTTGGAGACTTCTCTCCGACAGATGTACATAGACAGGTAAATAACAGAGTAGTTGTCATTTCTTAATGATCTTCTCATCTCCATAAACTAGGATTATATTAGTAAAATAGATGAAAGTATCTATATCCTGTACTACTCTCTTCTTTTGCTGGTTACTTCCTAATAATAATACAATAACGGTACTTCAAAGATGTACATTAGGTAACTAGACAGGTTAGGAACACAGTGCAAGGAAATTGGGAGATAGGCCCATTGCTTTAACAAGCGCCAGTGTAAATTGGGATAGGAAATTAAAAAAAGCTCTTAGAGCTCCTGTGAACACACTGGGAAAGCCACGGGATAGATGCTACGTGATGAGGGGACAAACAAAGCAGTACTGATGTGATGTGCTGGTACTTTGCATGGCAGTTCTGTCGTTTCAAAAAGGCTTTAGAACTCGAACTCAAAAGTGCAGCTGAAAACTAAAATGAAAGTATATTGTTGTAGCAGCCTTTTGCTAAGAATTTTTGCTTCCCAAGCCGTGAACCAGCTCCCACAGAATAACACAAATGTAAAAGCAAAGTTGTCAGAACCCACGCTCGGTGATTGATGTGTTTATCGTTTCCTTCACAGTTTGCTATTGTATTCAAAACACCCAAGTATCGAGATGTCAATATCACAAAGCCAGCATCTGTATTTGTACAGCTGCGGAGGAAATCTGATCTAGAAACAAGCGAACCGAAGCCTTTTCTCTACTATCCGGAAATCAAAGGTAATTCTTTAAACCTGTTTTATATATTGGAAACAGAAGCTTTAGCATCCCTAGAAATGCTTTTAGTAAGATAGGACTTGTTGGATAAGGGACTTTTTTTTTGTAGTTGTTTTTGGAAAACAGGACATTTGCCTCCTTGTTTTGTGCAGAGCTAACAGGAAAAGTTGTAGCTCTGTAATGGGTTTGTAGGGCTTTTGTTGGACTGACTGGTAGGCAGTAGATCTGTGAGTATTTTCATAGTGAGGCTTACTCCCTGCAGGTTTCCTCTGTGTAGGCCTGCCTGTCCGCACAGTAGATGGCACTCTCTTCCTCTGAGTTTCTGCAAAATAATATCTGAGGACATTTTACTGTCAGTACTTTTCATATGAAACCTTAAACCAAAACCTGGTTGGTATCTGGTGGAAGAAGTACGTATTTTGCAGTTCTTTCCTTTTACCATCATGCCTCGCAATTGCACTGATGTTTTCAAATTTCCCAACCGCCTGTAGAAGCTAAATAATCCCTTCTTGTGAGAGCAGGGAAAGTGCTGTTTCAATCTCGTGTGTTAAAGTGTTAGTCATTTTGCAGAAGTAGAATAGTTGGCATCAGAACTGCTTCGAAGTTGTTAGTGACAAGAAGTTAACTAGCAGATCTGTGCCCTTTAAGGTCTACATTTGAAATGTTTTATGTGAATGGAAGCAGCAATCATAGTTTTAAACATCAGTAATGTTAATGATATGGAAATGCCTTGAGGCCCAAGTCAGAATTGGTGTTTCAGTGTTCTGAGACAATGACCTTTCTGCTTAATGGTTTACCTGCCTGCAGGTTACACTATTAAATCCTAACCTTACAGGTTTTCAGTGCCTAACTTAGACCCATGTTGAAATCAATACCCTGTCAAACTCTAAAATGTGTATGCATCCATGGTAATAGACTAAGGACAGCTGAGGATAGAGGGTTTGGTGGTTGATGTCCAAATGAATCTACTTTACACCTATTGTAATAAAATGGCAGAAAGCATGCATTCATAAAAACTTTGCCAGGGGATTTCGAATGGGTAATGTTTTCAGGAATCTCTTGCCCAAGTTTTATGGAAAGTGAAGTGTACAACTGCAGAGCAAAGTTGCCACATTTGAAGCAAACCTCTTTTATGTGCCTCTTAATGGACTAAAATTAATTCAATATTGCTTAAGTGCATTTTCAGATCCACTACACAACCTATGCATGAAATTACCATTTAGGGACTGGGGTTTTTTCCCCTTTTTCCAAGTGTCACAAAAACTTAGGCACATGCATGGATTTTTTGTTTGTTTCTCTGACTAGATTGCACTCTAGAGTTTTCTCTCCTCCTTGGTGTGAGTATGCCTGGTGTGTGCATGTGTACACACTTATGGATCATGTATGCCTGGAAGTAATGCACTTGTGCTTTCCCAGGTACTGATTCATGCATTCAGCTGTGTCATTCAATGCACTGACTGACATGCCTGCCCATGAAATTTCTTTTTGTGATATGGCTGTTGAAAACTACTATGTTGTTTAATGAAGGAAATATATATTTTGTTCTTTCCTCAACAGTTCTACTGGATTTTAACCCCTCTAATATTTGTATCCCTACTTTTTGTAGCTCTTGTCATGACATTTTCACTTTCCCCAGTCACTGGGATACTTCTTTTAAATCTTTGTGTTTTGTTTTCCAGGGAAGGGCTAAGTATTATTTTGTATTTACACTATAAAATATTTAGTCTGTTTTTCTGATGTTGCTCAGCATGGTTTGACAGTATTGTGTCCTGCCTGAAATGAACTATCTCTGTTCTGGTGGCTTTTCTCATACTTTAAGTAAATCATTTTAAGCAAACATTGTTTTCACCATTTCCTGCCATTCTTACCTGTATACAAAAGCTCAAAGGGTACTGCAGATACTCTGCATTGTTGGAAATCAAAGTGCCTTGTGATTTGCTGGCCATTTGATAAGGATTAATTTCTGAAGTAGGTTTGCTTAGTAGAAGAGCCCATGCTTATATTCCCCAAAGGCAAATTTTCTTGAATAAGTTTGTGGTTTGGGCCACTTGTGCTGGTTTATGACTTAGCTTAGACATAGAAGGATTTTGGGACCACTGACTTGCAGGGATCAAAGTATATGAGACACTACTGAAGGAAACTGTGAGCTCCCTAAGACATCTCTACACGTTTTCTCTTCTGTTCTAAGCACAAAGCACCTGATGTAGCTGAAGAGACCACACAGGCCTGAACATTGGTCTGGTTGGGGACTTGGCACCAGCTTATATCTCACACGAATTCTCACTGCTCCAGTACATAAAAAGGAGTTCTGTTATTTAGAGCTTGAGGAGAGTTGGCTCTTCTACAGCACTCTGCATTTTCCTTTATAAACTAGTAAACTAGTAGTGGTTTCCATTTGCACATCCTGTTCTGTGTGTGGCCACCAGTAAGAGTGACTCCTTATCCCTCCTATTCCTTCTAACCCAGATAAAGAAGAAGTCCAGAGGAAACGACAGAAGCTCATGCCAAACTTCTCTGATGGCTATGGTGGAGGCAGTGGCGCAGGAGGCGGTGGCATGTATGGAGGAGGAGGTGGCGGTGCTGGCTCTGGTAAGGCAGCAGTTTTGGGCAAAGAGGGGAAGGGATTCTACTTTGAGAGCAGGACAGATGTTTATTCTGATTCTTAAAATGAGAAGAGGATTTCATCTCCTTCTAGGTAGATAAAACCTGACTCTCCTGTCTTTATACTAGCATTACTCATTTCAGTCAAGCATCTCCTTGTTTTCTAAATATTTCATCATCTCCCTTGCCTTCATACTTGGATATAAAGCTCCTGGTAACTTTTTTTTTTTCCTTGAAGCTTTAAGTCCCAGATAACCTTTCTAATTGAGGGAGTCCGAGTCAGGAATCCCTCACACCTTAGCTTTGTTGCTTCCTAGGGCCTCAAAGGCACTGAAATTTGTGAAACAGCTTAGCCAAGTACCCTCTTTGGTGCTTAAAATTTAACAGGTTCTTAATTATTTCTGAGACCAGGAGTGGAATTTGGCAAATTAACTATGTTAGTGCAGAGAAGTACTAAAAAATTTGAGATACTATATAGTAAATTTTATACTCTGCTCTGTCTGTTGACATCTCTGAGCCTATCTGAGATGCAGGATCATAAGAGCATTGCTTTGATTCTTGCAGCAGAGCATCAAAATCTTGCAGAACAGCAAACATCATCTGGACCACAATACCTTTGCAACCTGTTTTTTAGAGCAGGGGACAGAGCAGCAGTTTTCAAATTGTTACATGTGTTGGTAGCAGCACATCTACAACCTAGCACCAGAATATAAAACTGTTGTAATCACAAAGATTTGAAAGCATAGAGGTAGCTTGTGAAGTCTCAGTTGAGTTTTAGATAAAGGAAACTAGTGGTACTACATTTGTGTGGTCATTATAGATGTTGAGATAGAGGGTTTCACTAGCCAACCACCTAGAATTTCTTTGGATTTTTGAAAGGATGGGGGAAAGTTCACCTTCAGCCAAGAAAATTTGTTTTAATCAGGTGGAATAAAGCAGAAGATATGTGGAAGACGAAAATTCATTTGTTTTGGTTCAGTGCTCATCCAGATGGTATTTTCATTGCTTTAGGGTGTAAATTAATTCTTAATCTTTTCCCTTTCTTTAGGGTTCAGTTATCCTTCATATGGATACTCTGCTTTTGGAGGGATGCATTTCCACCCTGGCACAACAAAGTCCAATGCTGGAATGAAACATGGTAACAGTAAAAATGTCATTCTTGCAATAATTTACTTGAGTTTGACCATCTTTATTTTCTTCTACAGATGAGCTGAAGTGTCATGCAGGTCTAGCTAAGCATGCTGGAGAGGGCTGGGTTTTTTCCCTAGAATCAGTCTCTTTTCTAGAACCTCTGACAGCAGAGGGCTTTGTCTAGATTATACTGTTCTGCTTCTCTTTTATTCTCTTCAAGTCTACCTTAAAAGTGGTGTGTGTTCCTTTTTACTGCTAACTCCTGGGAAGCAGTTCACCAAAACCCCTCTACATGCCTTTGTATTCAGCAGAGTGCTTGAATGTGCTGATTACAGGTGACCCAAGGACTAGACCAGAGAAAAGTTATCTTCCTCTGTTGCCACAGTCTGGTACCACACAGTAACCCAGAGAAGCAACATAAAAGTCAAAAGAAAACGTTAAGTTAATAAGGTCATTCTTGGCTTCCTGAAATAGGGAAGTCGTTTCAAATCTACCTGTTGAATACTCTGTCGTTATATCCAAAGTCTCAGGGATCAATATGCTGTCAGAAAAACAAAAGTAAATCTGAATAATTCTGCTAGATTTCCTGGCAGTACTTCAGACTTGCATTCTTGTACCATAAAAAGAGATGTATCTGTTATTTTATTAAAATGGTTATCTTTAAACCAGAGGCTGCCAAAAACATAGCATCACTGTAGAGCAAGTGACATTGATGTGCCTGTCCACATGCATTGGTATTTGGAGTATTATGATTCATCAGTGTTTAATGATAACACCTATTTCAAAGTAAATTTTTGTATTGATTTCTTTAGGGTTTGGATTTGGCTCATTGAGCTTTATCAGTTGTATAAAAAAGTAACAGTATTGGGCACTAATACTACTAATTTTTTTTGAAGGAGTATCAAATAACCCAGCTGAACAAGATGGGAAGAGCTCTGATAAACAAATGGATAAATGGGACATGAAACATGATGTGAAAGTTGAAACAGTGGAGAGGAATGAGTGCAGAACCTGGGGTGAGAATGAGGAGAAGGATGATGCTGCTTCTTCCTGTAAAACTGAAGTAAATGACATGGATTGCAGGTGGCAGGGTAAGTAAACAAGGAAATGTATTCAGGGTAGGTCAAACTGCAGTATGGGTAAAGCTGGTGTAAACAGCCTGGAAATCCCCGTTAACATCTGCTTCCTGCCTTCAAAATATGATAATGTCTCCTGGAGGAAACAGGAGGGATTCCATTCTCTCAACTCTAAGATCCCTCCCCATACCTAGTTCTTTAGATAATCTTCCACCTTTGTACTGCCACAGGGCAACTGAGCTTCTGCTTGTCATGCAAGGAGAAGAGGTCGCTTGGCCTGCTGGGCACTCCTAGCACCGCTTCACAATAAACCTGTATGAGGAAGACTGAAAGCAGGGAAGACACATGAAATACAATTCAGCAGCTAACTTGGCTTTTGGTATTTGATAGATTTTAATGGATGAGTAAATGGAAGTTGGAGTATTTGTTGCAGTAGTTCTTTCCCACAATTCTACTGCTAAATCGCATGCAAAGTAGCGATAAAATTTTGAATTTAAAATCTAGAATGACACTGCTGGGTAGCAAAGCCTTACACCTCAAACACAAGGAGAGGGAGGCAAGAGTAGTCAGTAGAAAAGGTTTAGCAGCAGAGTTCTAAAATGTATGAAGGCTACGAATCACCCTTTCCCAGACAGTAAGATGTCCTTTTCCTGGATTGTTTTTTAAAAGAGTTAATGGTCACTGTTTTAAGGGATTTGAGTGATCATTTGTCTCATAAAATTACAAAAACAACAGTTGGACTAGAGAGACATGGTGGTGGTAGGAGTCGAGCAGGAAGGAATTTTTTGTTCTTGACTTTTACCAAGTGCAATCTGATCTAGACAACTTCTGTTGTTCTCTTGATCAGGAAGAGGGCACGTTGTATATATCAGTATGTTCCTGTGTGACACTTGGTATTGGCTTGGGAAACCAGAGTCATGTAGTAGATAAATTATTATTGTAAAAATCTCCAAGGTGTAGCTTCTTGTGATCTGAGAAACAGGTGGTGTTCCTGAGTAAAGCTGAAGAACTTTCTATTTGCAGCTCTGGTTGTGATAAATCCCATGAGTGATTCAGAGAGCAAAATCTTTTGCTGCTATGTGAAGAAATAATGATGTCCGTTCAGCGGTCACCAAGGAGAGGCCTGAATTTTTGACCTGGTTTCCAAGTAATGAACATTGTAGGCAGGAAGTTGACTGTTTCTTTTATCTACTAAAATGACATGAAAAAAGGCAATTTCAAGCTCCAGATTATATGAAAAATAAGATGCTGAAGAACAGGCTGCATGATATACCTACTGCAAGATAGAACATTTGGATTTTAGGCTATTAGATGCTATCTTGTAGTATTTTGAAGGTTATCCTTTCTGTGTGCCCAGTACAGGAAACCAGGGAGGTTCAGCATCCAGTTTTTTGGTCTTTGGAAGTGTCTAGAGTGAGAAAAGATTGAATTGCTTAACCCCTTTTACCCTGGATACGTATCCTGAACATAACATCCATTTATTGCTGCTATTTAGTGTTAGAAGGCAAATAGAAATATATCAGCCTGGGTGTGTAGTATAGGAACCATAGTGAGGTATGGCAAGAACAGTAAGTTTCGTGGGTAGCTGAGTCAGTCTTTGGTGTACATGTGCTCATGTTCTTCAGGGATACACTTCTGACCTGGTCTCAATGCCTGGTTTTGTGCAGCTGGAAATCCTGGGTGTTCTCTCCCTATGTGTGTTTTAAAAGACAAAGTCTGTTTTACTTATTTGCTCTTAATTTCCAACCTTACAGGGTTCTATAAAAACATGAAACTGTTTGAAATACAGGCTGGTTTCAGATGATACTGCTTCCCAGAATGATGGCTGTGATTTGAAAGTTCATCTGTTTCGTTTTCGCTGGTTTCTTGCTGATACAGAACCACAAGGGTATTGACAGAGCAGCTAGAGGGATGTTTTTCCACAAATGAGTTTCTTTTCTCCGCTTTCTCCCTTTTGCCTCCCCACCATGACAAATTCTGCTTTTTGAAATCTCGGTGGTTGTACAGTAAATAAATCTAAAATCAGGATACTACAAATACTAAGCATTGTAAACACTGGAATGTTCTAAACAGGTGAACAGACTGTCTGTGCTGCTGCTGTAAAGCAGAAGAGGCAGCATGATTTGAGTCAGAGAAGAGGCACAAAGCCCTACATTTATTCCATAGCTTTTCTGTGAGTTGCTGTGCAATGTCTGACAGGTCATTTAGGCTTCTTGTCCCACAGTTTCCTCAAGTCCAAACTACTCATAACTGCATGGGAGGTTCTTTTAAGTGCTGTTTGGACAAGAGTCCTTAGATGTATCTAAGCAAGTCCAAGTTCCTGCTTTTTGTCTCATTCCATACAAGTGTGCATCAATGCAATTAATTTCGTGCCACTCAAACTGGTAGCTTCCTTGGTTTGACTTTTCTCAGTTTTCCTGCTGCCTGAATACTTAGCAAGCACCTAGTTTTTCTTCCAAGGAACTCATTCTCTCTATCTTTACCTCTCAGGAATAATTAGCAACCTGTCTCAGTGAATCAGTGAATAATGCTTGGTGGTCTGCACTGTGTATTTCTTTGGCAGCACAAATGCCTGTCAAAAGAAGGTGGTGTTGCAAGGAAGACAGTTAAACTGATGAAGACAAAACTTTGTGTTGCAGATGGTCTGTTCCTGGAGAAGGCCATGCAGCTTGCCAAGCGTCACTGCAATGCTCTCTTTGATTATGCTGTAAGTGGAGATGTGAAGATGCTCTTGGCTGTCCAGCGCCATCTCACTGTTGTCCAGGATGATAATGGAGACAAGTAAGTTGGCCTGTACTGACTGGGTTGAAAGTCATGTTTTTGATGGAAGAATGATGTAGCCAGTTTGGTCTGTCCCCTGCGGGTGCCAATGATGGATTGCAGTACTGCAAAACAAATAATTATTGTTCTCTTTTGTGCTGTTTAGGAGAGGTACAGCTGCTATTTAGACATTAGAAAAATGACATTTAGAAAATTCACTCAATTTACCTTTTGTCACTTAAAACCTTGACTGACCATGAAGTACTGTGCTTGCATCATGATACACAGTTGATGGAGATCCTTAGCTTTCTGCTGGAGGAGGGTGCTCTGCTTTTTATTCCATGCAGGTCTGTAAGTCTTCACAGGAAGCTTTTAGTTGCAGATGCACCGAGAGATGTCAGAACAATAGCTGGAGGGCCCATGCTGCTTTTCTTCCACTGACAGGAAGTTCATCCCAGAGGATGGTATTTTGCTCTTGCTTACGTCTTTACTGTATTGTTATTTCCAAGAGACTGCGGCAGAGTTGTTTTGTGGCAGACTTGGCTGCTAATATTTGCTTATCAATCCTTCAATGATGTGATCTGGAGTAGAAATCCATTTTGTTCCTCTATAGCTATGCAGATTCTGTGGGACTCAGAGCATGAAACAGAGTAAGGAACTAATGATGAGTAGTTACTTAAAAACAAATTCAGTGGAAGTTGCTCTGAATGCATGCAAAGATAATCTCTTGAACAAAGTGACACTATCACATCCTTACTTTTTAGCTCACAGGCTTTGGGCAGGCCCGATGCAATCACCTATGTTTCCTTAAATTGCAATATTTTGTACAGTAGAAGCCTTATAAGCCTTAGGGTGTTCAACTAGATGGAAAATTACAAGCAACTGAGACATGCTCTCCCACTGCTCGGTTACTCTGTGAGAGGCTGCTACTTTCACTCCACTTTCAGTGAAAATCGGTCTCAAATTACTGATAAAGGACTCCAAAATCAGAGATAGCTACTTTACTTGCTTTGCTTCCCAATTGGCAATCTAACATCTGCTTTGAGAAAGGCAGGAATATGAGCAAGGCAGGAGCTAGCAAAAAAAAAAAATCTGCTGGCACTAAAGCTTCTGTGTTCAACAAAACAAAAAAGCTGGGATAAAGGAGTATTGAGCTCAAGTAGAACCTGCATTTAAATATCAGTAAGGTGCCCCTCAGATTTGGACCTCTAGAGTATTTCAACGAAGACAAAATACTTTTCAGAATGATGATAAATAGTTGTTTTCTTCCTGAATCCAGAAGTAGCTGCAAGTATGTGAGGCTCAAGCTTGTGTCTTCTTTCTCCTGGGATGGATTTTAGTCTGTGAGCATGTAAAACATCTAAATTACTCTGCAGCTTTTTAACAAAACAAAGTTTTGGTAGCTTTTACAGCTGTCTTGCAGGAGCTATTTAAGAAAAAACTGCCAAAACTCATAAATCATTTTCACTTTAATCATTAAAATTATGTAAAATTTTTGCTTAAGCCTTTAAAGAAATGTTCCTGTCAACAGTTTTGCTCATCTTTTATCAAAGCAGTGTGTAGGGAATGACAACACCTTTAATGGGATCCTGTATTGTGTTTTATGGTGTTGAGACAAAATGCATTAATCTGTGATTGGTGTGTATTTACAGCAGGCACTCAGTAACACCACCTGTCACTGCATCTGTACCAGTGCCACTGCTCTGCAGAGCCTGGTAGTTTTGCAGCACTCTGCCTTCACAGCGGCTCTGAAGTGTGTTTTTTGATGAAGGACTGTTTAAGAAATGGAATTGATGGCCCTTTCATCGTCTAGCCAGCACATCTTTACAGCATCGCATGTAGCAGCAGGGTAAAAGTGAAATACTCGCTACGGGAAAGAGAACTAAAGGCAGTAGAAGAGCAAATTTATTTCTGAAGTGAGATTTGGAAATAAAATGTCAGTGTGATAGAGCATAATAAGCAACATCTACCAGAGAGCAGAGAAACAGCTCTCCTACAGTAGTGGTGGGACTGTTTGAACAGCACAGGAGAGTTGAAGGATGGAAGTGCTGTGGTACTGCCTGTGGCAGTGTCCAGAACCAATAAAACAGGCCCTTCGATGGTGGGTTTAGTTGAGAAATATTTCTTTTTTCCCCTTTTTAAAGTATCTTCTGATTTGGAGTGCTCTCAGTCTCAATTTTAAGATGAGTCTACATGCTGAATGGCAAGGAACTTCTTTTTATTTTTCCGATGAAGGTGTAGGTCTGAGTATATTCAGGTATTTTTGGAGCACCACCACAAGCATGCCACGGTTCCTATGCTGATACTGTGTGTCAGCAGCAATATGCTAAAAAGATGACTCGAAAAGTTAGCCTGCATCTTAAGGGAGAGGTTGGCAAGTTACATTCCAAAATGGAAGGGCATGACTTTGAAATGGAGTCTCAAGGGACAAGACAAACGGAGCTCTGTTGGAGTGAGGTGATGGGATTCACAACCTGCTTTTTTCCTGGTGTCATTTGGCAAGAAGACCTACTTGGGCTTGTGGTGAGGGGCTCGGCTGTGGAGAAGAGCATGGGAAAGGCCGTTGCATTAACCCAGTAGAAGTGGTGAAGTGTCTTGCTCTGCAGTGTCACTCGTGTCCCAGAACAGGTTTTTCCTTTGGCATGACAGCTCTGGCCATGGCTGCAAATCCTGTGGCTGTTAGTCACCAGGCCAGAGTCCTTAGTCAGTTTTCTGCTTGAAAATGAAGAAAAGAAAAACCCACAGATCTGGGGAAACCCCCAAGGGAAAATCTGCTTTGGTGGCAGAGAGGCCTGTGGAAATTCTGTAGGAAGGTTTTGACAGTAAGAGATGTTCATGTACTGCATAATTCAAACCATGAAAAAAAACAAACCAGCAAAGAAATCTGGGGATTTCAAGAAGTTCTGAAACAATTATTTTGTGCTACAAAGTTTGTATTTATTAGACTAGCAGTTAAGTTATGCGCAGGACCAGCAAAAGGCATCCTGGGCCTGCTTTTGTGATTGAAGGGTTAACCAGTTACCATCTAACTAGTGTTTTCTTATATTTGGATTCATTTTAGTTGCTGATATTTAGTGCTGAAATCATGACTTCTAATAGTCAAGCTTTCATATAAATTAGAATTCAATCAGATATACAGCAAAGCCTTAAAATTTCTTATAATCAATTTGAAAATAGTGTGAATTTGTTAATCTTTGGGTTTTTTGTTCGTTTCAGTGTCCTTCATTTAGCAATTATCCACCTTCATACTGAGCTGGTGAAGAACCTCTTGGAAGTGATGCCTGATTTGAATTATAATGACATCATTAACATGAGAAATGACCTTTATCAGGTGCGCAGTTCTGGTGGTATAAGTGGTGTTGGTTGTTCAGGCAGTAAAAAAGAAATTGCACAACTTATCCTGTCTTACTTTTCTATTTGTTGGAATGAGCCCAGATCAGACTGTAATGCAAACAAGTTTTGAAACACAATGATATATTGTAAGGTGGTGGAGGAGCAAGAGCAGGTTTTCATTGTTTTAGTTCATAGCTCCTCTTGATGTTAACAGGAACATCTGCATGGGTTAATTGTAGAACAGGCCAAAAATACAGAAGTCTTCATTTCATACAGAAGTCTTCATTATTTGGCTTCTCTGTTATTAAGCCAGCAGTATAGATTACAGCGTGCCAACTCAGGGCTCTTTTGTACCTTTCTAATATAGGATACCTCAGGATCGTGACTCAGTTGCTGCGTCATTATCTGTAGACATGTGGAAGCTGTAACAAATTATGCCCTTCCTATAGCCCAGATGGTATTTGTGCTCATCATGTGAGCACCAAGATTTCCTTTTTGTTTCTAGATTCACGTTATGGCAAAACAACAGGAAAAAAAGCAAAAGCCCATCCCCTACTTAGTAGGAAAAGAACTCTCAACTGCCAGGCACAATTGTGCCTCCTCAACTTCATCTGCAACAGAGTCTGAGCTTTTTTGTATTGTAACTCAGACAGGCTTTAAAAACAGCTGAGGAAACCTGCCTGGGAAAGAATCTCTTTTCAACTGTGCACACTGTGTGGTTGTCCCAAAGGTAACCAGCTGGACATTGGTTACACTGCAGTACTCTTGACAGTCGTGTCGTTTCTTCTGCTGTGAACAGCAAAGGCAGGTTTTTATTCTACACGGGTAGTCCCAGAGGGTTTGTTTTGACTTTTCTTGTTCTCTTTCACATTTCATTTTTCTGTTAATATAAAGCAAGTTTGAAATGTGGAGGCTGAGCAGAAGGCTCTGAATTGAGTTCTGTGCCCCCTGTTTAACAGAAACAAGAAGCAAAGCTTGTGCTCCATACAAGAAACAAATCTCTACAGTAGAAAAAATTGCGCACATACACAAGCTTTTCACTTCTCTAACCTTTGGAGAAACGTGTTCTTGCACTAGGAGCTTTTATGGGTTTAAGAGATTTCTGTAGAAGTGATGTAGCTGTTGCTTTTCTTCTCATGGCTTGCTTCTGTCTCTTCCAGACCCCCTTGCACCTGGCAGTAATCACAAAGCAGGCAGAGGTGGTAGAAGACTTGCTGAAGGCCGGAGCAGATGTTAGTCTTATGGATCGCCATGGTAATTCTGTCTTACATTTAGCTGCTACTGAAGGAGACGACAAGATTTTGAGTCTGCTCCTAAAGCATAAGAAGATCTCTCCAATGATCGACCTTTCCAATGGTGAAGGTATGGACAGATAATGGCTGTATTTTACCTACTGGACAAGCACAGTTCAATTCCTGACAACGCAGGGTTTCTGCACAGGCAGATACAGAACTTGGAAATAGCATCCTTCCCTATTTTGCATATGCTGTCCTTGGCTGTTACATGCCTGCAGTCACAGATGAAAGAATACAGGTGTGTCCATTTTCTGGTTATACAGAACATAAAGGTTGGTAATGGCCACGTGACACAGTATGGATTTGAAGTTTTGTTACTGTATATTCTCCTTAATCTCACAAAAATTCAAGCACTGTGTTCTTCCTGAAATACCTTATGCAACCATTTAAAAAAAAAATAATATCCCCCCCAGATGTTTCCTCCTCTCTAGTGAATGAAGTCCCCTCAAAAATAATTTCTGGACCAGCGTCAAGTTTTATATCTGGTACTTGGTGACCACAGAGAATTAGAGACTATAAAATAGCCACAAAGACACAATTCTCACATTTTTCAGTGGCACAAGTCATTTGAATTTAGTACTCCTGCTCTAGTAGACTGTAAAATGTCTGACCTAACAATGTCATTATGGGATTCAAAAAGCTGTGTTAAGTTGCTTAGAGGAGGTTTTTTGTTTGGTTGGAGTTGTTTTGTTTGTTTTTTAAATACAAGTCTTTATTCTCTTTCTGAGCTGGTGCGGGTGATCTTGAGGTGACAGGAAAGTGTGACTTTACAGGAAGATGATACTAAAATACACCAATTATTCCCCAGCTTGTTTCTGGAAGAGATGTTCAGTAGTGAGTGGGTCCAGTGCATGGTACCTATTTCTTTAGTACCAAGATGCAGATTTTCTTTTTAAGGCTACTCTCCTTTGAGGCAAAGAGATGCTCTGGGTGAGCTCTTTAGTTCCTGCCTTCTGTTCCGCTTTGTAATCTGATGGTTTTCTTTTTTTGTTTTCCATACATGGCTCTGACTCACCATCAGTAACACAACTAGTTCCAATTTATGCACAAAGAACATTTTTTTTATTAACACCATCTTTTAGTGTATAAGCAGGCAAAATAAGTCACCTCTGCTCAGATAACTACAGTAACTCACTTATTTTACAATTCTCATAGATGCAGCCACTTCAAAACTCATTACTCTTGATATTGCTGCATTTTTCAAATATTAATGCACACGATGGATGGGGTTTGTTTTGTGTAGGTCTCAGTGCAATTCACATGGCGGTGATGGCCAATAGCATGTCCTGCCTCACACAGCTGATTGCTGCTGGAGTTAACGTCAATGCTCAGGAACAAAAATCTGGACGAACTGCATTGCATTTAGCTGTTGAACAAGAGAACATCCCTCTGGCAGGCTGCCTTTTGCTTGAGGTATGGGCAGAATTTCTTTCTCCCTGGTCTTTTCACTTGCGTTTTTAAAAACTCTTAATATCTTTTTAAGTGCTTCAGAGGAACAGAAGTAAAAGGGGGTTTCTGTTTTACTGACTTGAATACTTAAATTGGTATAATGGCAAAATTATTGCTACTCTTATTCATGATTACTTATTCGGCACTGCTGGTGAATCTTCTCCACAAGTTGAGGAATTTACAGTTTGTGACCCTGACCTGACCACACATACTGGGTTTAATTTGCACTGAGTAATCCTGGTAGCCAGTGACGCTACTCAGGAATAAGTTAATCACTTCATCTGTGTGAAGTGGGATGTGTATACAGATGTGGTATAGATCTATAAATATCTGTCTCATCTCTTTAGCACCTTGATCTCAGTGTGCTTAAACTCTCCACACGCACAGCTGGCCACAATAGCTTCCCTCTGTGTCCGTGTACAGCTGTGGCAGCAGCTTGCTTGCTCTCCTGAAGGGCAGCAGGAGGGCAGACTTCTGCATACACTGGCTCAGGCCCGGGGCGCCGTGATTCATAGATGGCAGAACCACTACATGGGATGCAGAGTGGCTTTTCTCTTCCTGACCAGCTGGGGTGTATACACTGTGCCTCCTGCTGTAACACAGGAGCGCACACCACCACACAGGCAGTTGTAGTTACTTTCTAATTCCTTCTGTTCAGACGATGATGGGCGTTCATATGCAAACAGGCGTGGAATGGTGCTCATTGGCACACTAGCAGTATTGATGCAGACATGAATCTCTGCAGCTGTATTGTACAGACAAGTAGCACTTTTGGTTTTGTTGTTCAAAAAAAACTTAGGGTGATGCGGATGTGGACAGCACTACATACAATGGGACAACTCCTCTTCACATAGCAGCTGCAAGGGGCTCTACAAAACTGGCAGCAGTTCTCAAAGCAGCAGGTATGAAAATAAATATTTGGTGGAGAGTTTTTTTTCACAGTGACAATTTAGGTTAGAAGGCTGCAAGCAGAACAGAATGTGCCTGTGAACTTTAACGAGCAGAAATCAGATGTTAAAAGCATAGTAAAGTCCTATTTTCAGATGCTCTTTAGCACCATCTAATGGCTAAACAAGGCAAATTGGCAGTCAAGGAAAACATCTCTTGAGCACTCTTGGAAGCTTTTTGAGTATTTCTTTTGTAGTTTTTTTATAGCTGAAGAAGCAGAGAAGAGACCTTGTTATATAATTGGGATAAGTGTTGGACTACTTTAAAAACAAAAAAAATAGGTCACTGAAACAGGAGCTTGTTAGTGTCTCCTATTTCCTACCACTGTGGAAGAGTTAGTTTTGAATATTTATTGCAACATATTTTCAATTCTATTTAGACCTGATTTTTCTCCTTTGAAACAGAAATCCAAGCCTCCTGTTGCTCTGCTGCTGTGCTTGGTCTTTTAATAACACCCACATTTCCTCTGACACTATAAAAAGAAGCACCAAACCATCGCTTCATCACGTTTATGCTACACTCCATGTGAGCCAAGAATGGGAGTGGAAGTCAGTTAATAGGATCTTAGCTTGCTCCTTGGGCCCTAACACTTTGTCATTTTTTCCCTCTTTATAATAGAGAGTAGCATTATACAGAGATGTGACGGCATTTAACTTTAGTTGATAAAAATGTAGTTGCCGACTTAGTAGCTAAATTAGTAGATTTGCCATTCAGAACTTAGAATACATCTTTTAAATATTGTTGAAAAGCAACTTGAAGCCTTAGGAATTATTTTGTACACATTTTCCAGGTGCAAATCCTCACTTTGAGAACTTTGAGCCATTGTTTGATCTAGACGATGTGAAAGACGATGAAGAGGACGATGAAGGGATTGTTCCTGGAACAACACCACTGGATATGGCAGCCAACTGTGAGGTATGTGGTCTGGGGTTTTTTAATTTTTCTTTTTTTTTTTTTTTATAGTAATGATAGTTCAGCTCTCTCAGCCAACCCCTTTTCTCTGCATCCACAGTTATTTCAATGGTGACAAGCTATTAATTTGCCATCAAAAATTAAACTGATTCAGTCACAAAACCTGTGAAATAGCACTGGACAAAAGTTCCACTTAACAGACAAATTCTACTGAACAGGAATGACCAGGCACTTCTTGAAATAGTTGCACTATAGTCTTCAATACAGAAAAGTATTTCTCTGGTTGGGTGGCTTGTGGCTGAAGGCCCGTAGTCAGAGATGGTCTCTAGGGTGTT
The DNA here is from genome assembly GCA_013401335.1 of Brachypteracias leptosomus. Classification (NCBI taxonomy): domain Eukaryota; kingdom Metazoa; phylum Chordata; class Aves; order Coraciiformes; family Brachypteraciidae; genus Brachypteracias; species Brachypteracias leptosomus. The sequence continues at coordinate 110,552 of VYZX01016301.1, forward strand.
TCTTTGCTGCATGTTCTTCAGAATTGCACTTTGTGTCTAGGGAAGATACACTCTTGTGTTACGCCCAAACAGCAATGAGACTGCATGGTCCGTCCTTTAATAGCTGACTATGTGCAGTTGGTTTGGTGTGAGTGTACGGTACCAGCAGTCAGCATCTCTAATCAGATGGAGCTGGGGGGTAGTACTAACCTTAGGTGAAAACCTAACCCAAGCTTTAAATTACTAGTTGGAGACAGGCAACGACTCCTCATTTAGCCACTGCTACTGCCACCTATTTACTGCAAAGACTTTCTCTGTATCTTGAAAACACTTGCTAGATGGCATAGCTAAAGGCAAGGGAGGTTACCTTCTCAAGATGGTGTGTGGTTCAACAAGGCCAAGTGCTGGGCTCTGCAACGCTACAGACCTGGGGAAGGGTGGCAGGAAAGCTGCCCAGCAGAAAAGGACCTGGGGGTGTTGATCAACAGCCAGCTGAATATGAGCCAGCACCTTTGGACTTGAACTCTTAAAGGTCTCTTCCAACAAGAGTGATTCTATTATTCTGTAAGATTTCTCCATCCAGCTTTGCACAGGTCTTCTGAAGTATCTTTAGTTTTACTGATCCTGGGACAGAAAAAATCGCCCCTTTCCAGATGGCGTTAGGGCTTTATACAGTACTGCTGGGACTTGTCAGGGTAATGGAGGCTAAACAGGTTTCTGCGAGATACTGACTTTGCTGTATTCTCTTAGGTGTATGACATACTAAATGGCAAACCCTACGAGTCAGCAGTGGTTTCAGAGGACTTACTGATACAAGGTAATATCTATAAAGAAGACTTGACAATATCCTTCTAGTAATTGAGTACTGAAAGTGCGCTTGCAGAAGACATTGCCCTGCAATAGCTTGTAACTGAAATGGGGAGGGAGAAAGAGGTACCTTCCCTCCCACCCACTCACTCATAGAATGAGTATGATCCTGGTAGGAGGTGGGTCACAAGGACACAGAGGGGTATATTTTCCATATTATGGCCATACATTAGTAAACACTGGGATTGTTGGACACTAGACTACTCTTTAATTTGGCTTTGTTTCTGTATAGAAATTAACTGGTGCATGAGTTGGATAAATAGTAAACTAACATTTCTCTGCTCCCCAGGACATTTGAGACAGCTGAATGAAAGTTCCAAGATGCAGCTTTACAAACTATTGGAGTTGCCCAATCCAAGCAAAAACTGGTCCACACTAGCACAAAAACTGGGTCTTGGCATACTTAATAATGCCTTCAGGTTGAGTCCTTCCCCATCAAAAACTCTGCTGGATAACTATGAGGTAATGTGGCTGTAATAAGTTATGAAAAACAGACACGTGCAGAATATTTTCCTCCTGCACGGTGAAACAGTGCAGCCCTTTGGTTTCTAGCCAGTTTTGGATGATGATGTCTGGTGTCTTCTCTTCTTAGGTTTCTGGTGGTACAGTTCAAGAGCTGATTGCTGCTTTGAGACAGATGGAGCACACAGAAGCCATTGAAGTCATTCAGAAAGCACTATCCAGCTCACAAAGCCCATCTCACCTGGAGGACAATACAGCAAAAGCTCTTCCTTTGTCATCACCACCACCCACCTTTGCAAATGGAGAGACAGGTAAGATGGACAGCAAAATATCAAGAGCTTTATTTAAGATGATTTTCCACTTCTCCCCCCACTTGCCTTGGACTGCTGCTGGATTGCATAGTTTCTTACACACAATGCCTGGGATGCTTACCTGTTTCAGAAATTATTTAATGCAGCATGACTTTGTTGTAGACATTTGCTGGGTCTAGAAGAGACAGGGAAATGGACTATTTGAATCAGTAGCTCTGCATTACAGTACTAGTTACACTGCCTCCCTTTTCTAAAACAAGTCATCTGCCACTTACTGATGGTAACTTCTTTGATGTACTGAGGTTAAGTTTCAAAAGGTAAACTAGGCAGTGGTCTCCCAAGCCTGTACAAGCAATGTTACCTTTTGAATGTGTGTCTGTCCCCCCCCCATTTTGGACAGACAAAAATGTTTGGGGTTCATAAACTTCACAGTAATACTTTGGTATTAAATTTCTTCTCCCACAATATTTAGCACTCAAACGGCCCAGTGTTCTGTAGGCAGAGAAATGGGGTATGGTGTAGGTTACAAGAGACCTCCAGCAGTCATGCTGTCCAACTACCTCCTCAGAGCAGGGCCAATTTAACATTACATGAGGTTGCCCACGTAATATCCTATTGAGTTTTGAGCTTTTTCAACAATGGAAGTTCTACAGTGGTTTTGGGCAGGGGATTCTACTAACAGAAAAACAGAGGTGAGAAGGCAGGAAGTCACCAAGGATGTTCAGTCACTGCCTGGCCATGTTAAGTTACAAAAACCTTTGTTTTCTCCTGATGCCCTCTTCAAGCACCAGTAGTGCTGCCAGCACCCTGATGTGGAAACTTAGACCCTTTGTGAAAATACTGTAGATATATCTGGAAAACAAATAAGAAATACATCCTGGTCTACCATGACAAGTTTACTCTCTGTGGAAAGCTGTTCAGTCATGGAATGAACCTTCACCTATCCCTTGTTACACATATTGCCCCTTTAGATTAAGGGTAAGAGAGGTTCTGCTGCTTTGCAACATGAATGGGCTGCATCACATCACTTATTTTAAGATGGCTGTTTAGTAAAATAATACTGAATTCTAATGTACTAACCACTGTTCTAGTCACACTAGTTGGTGTTGAAAGTATGACATGTCATACCTTCAACTCAGAATACTGTCTTGTAGTCAGGCACTCCTTCTGTGGATCTTGCACAGATGACAGCTGCTGCTGTATTTCCAGCCCACCTACTAGATGGAAATTGTTCAAGTATTTGTGTCAAAAAGAAACCTTTTAGTGAAATAACATGAGAGTTTTAGGAGCCTCATACTGCATTGATATGCTTGCATAGGGTCTATGAATTGGAGAACCAGAGAACCTTCTGCCCTGCTACCACCACACTTGGGCAGAGTCTAGGCTAGTGCAGTGACAGCATCAGTGGCAGCAGAGCACCAGGCTCCTCATCCTATGCAAGTTCCAACTGCAGTTGATCTCTGCCAGCAGTCGATCAGATCACGTGCTTGGGTCAACTGAAAACATTCAGCACAGCTCTTACTATTATAATATCTAAAGTTAGAGTTATTTTCCTATAGCAGAGCTTTAACTCTATTAGTTTGCATTCCTTAGGCTTTTCTGAAAGCATTACCGAAGCAACACAAACAATAATACATTTCCCTTTTCTCTCTCCCTCAGGCGAGCTTTATAACAGCAAATTTCAAGACAACGAAAGCACATGTGACAGTGGTGTGGAGACCTCCTTCCGCAAACTGAGCTTTACTTACTCAGACTCTCTGAACAGCAAGTCATCGGAAACACTCAGCAAAATGACCCTGGGCTGTGGCCGTGAAAGTTCGGTGCAGAGCAATTACATAGCCAACTAGTAATAAATTAGCAAGGAACAAACGTGACATCTCAAATTACAGCAGTGTCATCATGGTCCAAGGGAAGTGAATTCACAACCAAAAGCTCGCTGGAGGAGCCACCCTTGAACTTGAACCAACGGTGACTTCAGCACACCACTCCTAGCCACTGCTTCAGGACACTTAATTTCATTCATTTACAAGCCATATCCAATAACCGGGGCTCTACTGCTGCATTAATACCCAGGACTGGACACTGCGAGTGACTGACTGAGCTTTTCTTATTGGCGAGAACTTTCTTTTATAGATGGAAGTCACTCCCTGTTAATGCACAATACCAACTCAAGTAATAAAAAGAGTTAAGGCACACAGAGCAATCAAAGGATACAGTTTCTGGCTGCTCTCATAATTTTTGCAGCACAGCTCCATGAAAAAAAATCATAGAGTAGCCGGCTATGAAAAATCATTACTTTAATCACAATGGCAATGCAGAGAGAAAAGAGAATCCTAAAAAAAAAGAATCTTGTATATTACAAATAATGTATTTAAACTTAACTTTGGTGCCTCTTATTCAAAAAATTTTTCAAGTCTGGCATTTTCCTATTTGTAAATATTTTTTTTATATCTGTTCCTTTTAAAAAAAAAGTGCTTTTTAAATGCTTATTTTTATTTTACTTTTATAATAAAAATACAAAATGAAATCTCTTGCCTACAGTTGCTTTAATTTTTACGTATCTTTCAAGTACAGTTATTGAAGATTTAGGTATTGATAGAAGATTATGCTGATTTCCCAGTACTAGAATAAAGTGTTGCAAGCCACCCGTCTTAAAGCTTAAGTATCTTTTATGGTGGGAGAGCAGGAGCATCAGCTACTACTGAGCAGTTGTGCTTTGGAACTAAAGCCTGATGCATAGTCTCTTTTAGTTCTCACAATTATGGCAGCAGAGAATCATTTGCACTGAAACCAACTATTAAGTGTCTCAGCAAAGCTCTGAGACAGTTGTTCTTTGGGCTATCTAGGAACTCCTCTAATAACTGCATTCCTGAGCAGTATTTCTCTTTGTTTCATGTTCATTCTGAGATGGTAAGTGTAGCTGTTACAGATGTTGGCCCTACCAGGAGTTCAGAACAGGTATCAGATTGGTACGATGCTGTTCTTTGCTTTCTCATCATGAGTTGTCAGGCATTTGTAGCCAGTTTTCTTGGCACAAAGATGGGAGAGTGACAGTGTTTTTCTTGGCTCAGCTCAGTCTTCAGTAACCTGGGTGTTCCTCCTGAGAAAAGGAAACCTTGAGATAAACCTTGAGAATTGTTACATTTAGAGCAATAGTTGCTGTAATTAATTAAACCATGAATAATGGGGGAGAAAAGTGAAATAATTTTATATGCAGTTACTGAGTACGTTAATTCCAAAGAAACAAGATGCATAATAGTAAAAATGCTATTCTTTCAGTTATTGTACATATAGCCTATATGTGCGAAGTCAAAGGCATAAGGATTTCTGTTCAAGTAATGTACAGTGTCCTCCTTGCATTCCAGCTGTTACAGAAACCAACAAAGGTTCTCATATTCTGGAGGTGAAGGAGCTTTTTGAGCCCCTGCAGAGCTGCTGTCTGAGTTAAATACACCTTCTGCTACCACAGAATTTCCAGCACAACGCAGGAGGCTGGCAGAGACTTTTGTTTGAGGCTTCTACAATCCCACAGGTCACCAGGGCATCCTGGCTGTTGCTTCACACCTTTTAGCCTTATTTCTGACCAGCTCTGCTTTTAAACGACTAGAAGACACCCGGGTCTGTGTTTCCTTAAGCACTTCATGACCAAATGCTGCATAATAGCTATTAATCAGGTTAGTGATCGTGCCATGAACAGCAAGACATCTCCCCCAGGCCCTGTGTATTCAAGTGCTTTAAATGGCAGTCTGGCGGCTTCTTTCCTTGCAACATCTCAGTTTCAGTCTATTAATAAAAGAGGCTTTGGGCCTTCTTTTTTCTTTTATTTCCCTCTCTTTGTTTAGAAATAGAAAAATACTAATTTAAAGGCATTCTCACCAATTCAAACAGGAACACTAAGATTTTACAGTTCAGTCACACACTAGACAACTTTTCTCCTCTGCATTAACCCTTAGCATCTCAAGCACGTGTTGCAGGCATGCCACATTTGTCAGAACTAGGCCATAGTAGGAGATAGAACACACCAGCTAGTGCAGGGGACACTACGAAATGTGCCACAACATCTAATAGAAACCATCTATGTCTTCTTGTGTAGTTCTCATCTGATAAAGCAAACCTACTGGAGAGCGGAGTGTTTACCTCAAACAGCTCAATTATAAAATGCCAAACCACATAACTTTACTCTTTCTGTCTTACCTTTTTTCTTATTAGTAGGTGGTCATCCTGTACAGGGCCCACTGTCTTGTACTGATGGCACCTGGCAGAAGGACAGGCTCCTTGTAGGTATGAGGATGAAGGCAGCATACAGAGAAACCAGGCTTAGAAAGAGAAATTATAAGTGATGAGATGTTTTAACAGAGACGTTTAAAGCAGATTTATTCTTCCTAACAAGTAACTATCAACATATATGTATGTGCTTCATCATCATACCTGCTCACCTCAGACACATTTACACCACCTTGCCCAGAAAGGCAGTGCTACTCCTATTTCACAAGTGTGATGGAATAAACTTAAAAATAGTCGTGCAGAAACCCAGGAATGCACTGCTTGAGTGCTCCTGTCTACATCTGCCTTACAGAAACTTCTCTCAACTGCTAGAAAAGACGGTAGCGCTGGTGCAACTCAGTCTCACCTTTTTATTCAGCACAGTAAATTAGCACGTGGACCTCAGTACACCTTACAGCACAGGGTATTGTCCCCACTCTACTCCCATGTTGCCTCTGAGGAAATAAAATTAAGAAGGGTATTATTCACTAAGTTCTCAAAAGTTAGGAGTAAGTTGTTTGGGTTTTTTTTAAGATACATGCACAAACAGCAAGAACAGAGTTTCTGGCGTTAAGCTTTTTCCATTGGAAGTTTTAGGAAAACTTCCCCAGAAAGCTGTGAAGCTCTTACTCGGAGCAGGACATCTCTGCTCTGCAGCTGGATGAACAGAAGTACTGGTGCCCATGCCACAATGGGCTCTCTGATGCACCACGTCATACTTCAGGAAGCCTTGGTGTGTATTTCCATTAGCAATTAAAGTGCTGAGGCTGGAGGTATGGTCAAAAAACATCAACCAACAACCTCAAACTGAGCCTTAAAAACTGATTTCATGGGTCTGTCCTTCTAAGTGCTAGTTGTGCTTCCTGTCACTTTGACACTGACAGCACAGATTTATCTTGAAACATTCGCAATATTTTAATATTGATCCATTTGAATAAGAAAGGTTATCTAATTAAGCTTTTTGTTCCTGGATTGTAGAGAGCTGTAACCTTTGAGCATCTTCAGTCAAGTTTAGTATTAAATTTTAAATTAATTACAGTGAAGATCAAACCCTGAAATCTAAACTTAATCTGCACTTCCAGTAACTGGAGCTCGCTACATTATTTTGCTACTGTACCACAGTAATAAACATCAGAAACTTGTGGAATGCAGCAAAAGTTGTGACAACAGAACACTATGGATCTTCTCTATATTTGATGTAAAAAGGATTACTTAGAAAGTTAAACTGCTTTTGATTTTAGATTTGTTGCCACAGCTCTAAGTTTCTGTTGTCTTGGGATGTCCTCAGTGGTTGACAAACTCAGGGATTTACAAACCTGGAAATTACCATGATAGTGGGAAGTTCTAGGCAACATTCTAGGCAGTTTTTGTGAACTGCAGAAAGGATAAGAATCTCGCCTGCATGTGGTGGTGTATGAAATTTCTCCCTTTTCTGGGCAAGTGAAACACTGTTTTCCTATATTTAAGAGAAAAAAGCAACCCACCTCCCTCCCTCAACTAAGTGACAGGAATGGTGGTGCCCATTTGCTAACTCAATACCCACCACCCACAGCTTTTCACTCTTCTGGAGAACACAATCTCTTACAGTAGAGCAGTTCTGGATTAACTGCCAAAGGCATGATCTGAACTTTTGCTGGCTTCAAAAGCTTCCTACAGTACCAGCGAAAGCACAAGTTAATTACCTAGGAGTCGCTTTTCTGTGCGCAGGGTTATGAAGCAGTCTGATGCTCTGCTTAGGGCAAGGCCATAGCATGTAAATTATTCAAAGCCTGGAGAGCTTTCCCCATGGACTCATTTAAAAGCAACTCCTATATAAAATGTTCAGCTATCCTCTTCCCTGCTCACAATACAGAAGTGCGCTGGCAGACCAGTGGACTTCATTACAGACTGCAAGGGAAAGCACTTGTGCCTGACTTGCCATCAGTTAGCCCGTAGCCTGCAGCGGCACTGGCCAACGCTCCCGCTGAGTCAGCGGCCGCCTGCGCTCACGTGCACATGCACAGAGTGGCCTCATGCCCTCCGGGCTAGCGAACCCACTGACCTTCGCCAGAAAGACAGGAATGTGACTAATGCTGCGCTGTTTTTGGACTTGTGATCACCTTGCTATCTTCTTGTTTTCAGCATCCCAGGCAAGAAATTCTACATTTGGCTACAGTACAAACCAAAATCTGTGGGCAGAGCACTTCTGGATGGATAGCATAAGGCCAGATACACAACCCACTTCACTGTCCTAAACACTGTGCCTGCTTCTTCATGGAAGTTCCTCTGCTATCCTCGGTTTGCCACCAGTGATCAGGCTGAGCAGCCCAGCTACGGCTTCCTACCATCCTTCCAGTACCATGGAACAGCTCTTAACAATAAATCAAGCTTCCCATTCTTTCTTTCACAGGAAAGTACCCGAGGGCTGGCTCACACATCATTCCTTACAGCTGAAGCCTGAAGTGCCGAATGCTTATATCCCGGTGCATCACATTCTAGTTGGTAAGACAGAATCACAGGGCCAGCATGCCACAGTATTACTGCCTGGCCTATTTACAACGGGCAAAGGAAGACTACTACAACAAAAGAAGATGCCGTGCTGGCAAAAGCCTGGTGATCACAATGCTTGCAGGGCGGTATCAGAGGCCAGCATTTAAGGTTTTGATTTTTCACCACTGTGAAAAATGGATCGAAACTTTCAGCTCCTGCAGCTGACAATGGCATGCTTCCCCATCAGCTTGACAGACAGCTCTCATTTAAACCTCTTGTTCTGGATTATCCTACACCTCACTGGGCCAAGCCTGGCTTGATCCACAGGCCAGCGGCTCTGACATGCAACAGTGAAGTTCTTTCTACCACAGGTGTTCCCCTTGACAGAGTCAACCAGGTCCCTAGCCAGCCACAAAGTAAAGAAACTATGCAAAGACCAATACTGAAGCAGTTTGCATGCAGTGAGCCCATCAAGAAATCTCAAGATCAACTTTCAAAAGCAGATCCCAAGGAACAGGTCCTGGCAAGCTACCAGGCTTACTACCATCCTCCTGACTAGTCCTCAGGGTGTTGTTTCCCTTCATGCTGCAGCATGTTTCCTTTGCTGGAGTGGCCTAGACCAAAGACACCTCTATTTTGGCTATGACGCGTGCTAATAATCAAAACTGACATTTACAGGTCTTTACTAACTTCCTCTACTTCCTACACTGAGATGGTTTTTCTTCAATGTTGGCAGGGACAAAACAAAGCCATCTGAAGGTTCTGTATTCTTCACTTAAGTTTTGGTTTTCCACCCTAATTAAACTAAATTGGGACCTCTTTTTCACTATCTTGCAAGGTATCACTATCCTTCCCCTCTACAGTTGCCACCAATAACTTAATGACACTGAGGACAAGCACCATGACAGTTACCAAATGTTCTCCCTAATGCTTCTGCTTCTGATTCCCAGCCCATCAGATACCACTGGCAATACAGGTGCTGCTGAGTAGCTGCAACAACACTTGAATGTGTCAGAAAGAGTGATGGATACTCTGAAGATCTCTTCACTGTTGCATTCCTATCTTTGCATTGATCTGAGACAAAGGCAGAACAATGTAACCAAGTATAGCAACAGTATGCAATAGCAAAAGTTTCAAAGGGAAATGGTTAACCAAGGTACCTGTTATAGCCACTGCTGCACGTGGGAGAAAAGAAAACAGCATTTATAAATATAGCATCTATAAATACATACTCACTACAACACCAGGAAGCCAAAAGAACATATTAAGGATATTAAAACAATAATGGAAGTGAACCTCCCCTATTAAATTCTGTTTTGAGCTCAAGCATTTGACTTGAGCAATCGCTAATCTTCCGTAACAGCACCTAGTGCTGAATTAAAGCTTTCCAGTGAGAAAGAATGGACCCGCTCTTTAGGGAGCTTCTGACCTTCAAAAATAACAATAATTTTAAAATTGTCCAAACCTTTTTATGCCAATCTGGTAACTGCAGAAAGCAACAGAAAAAAAAACCCCAAAACTAAAACCACCCACCCCAAAACTTGCCACAATCTAGAAGAATGCTCTTCTGCATGACAGTGCTGATAGGCATTAGTTGCATCGCTACTGCATCAATTATTGATCATGTACCACATAATTTCTTTCATGATTTATGACAGGCTAAGCAAGGTCATAATTATTCAAATTCATGGTTTATGGCTTCTAGCAATCCAAAAGCACTTCTACATCTCACTTCCCTCACTCTGAGAGGTACTAAGAGCAAGTATCATTGACCCTCAGTCCTCTAGATTGTCTTTGAAGCAAGTAATTCTATCAGTGTTCTTTATTTAACACTATAAGTGCCATTTTGAAATTCTATCTAGGTGTTGCTGGAAGAGGTATTTCTACATCCAACTTAAGAGAAAGACATCAACCAACCTGCCCTTTTCCTAATACACTGCAGCAATACTTCTTAATCATATTTATTCCATATTTTCTCCACATTTTCCATTCTTACCTTATATTGACTCTGTTGCTGCTTTGATTCCACTTTAATGCCAGGACACTGAAAAACTGAAGGATTTTTCTTGTACTGTTGGCCGAGGATGCTTCTCAGATAACTTCTAAATTTATCAATGTCTTCATTTTCTAACTGTTAAGTTTCATTCATGACTATCATTTCCCCTACTTATGTTATATAACCTATAAACACTGGTACATACACACATATATATTTTGATTATTTTTGTGTTTTCTTTCAACTAGGACAAGTTTTGAACCAGAAAAGCCCTTCTATGCAATTGCAGTTAGTTGTTTTAGTGACCTAATAAAGCATTTGTAAGCAACTTCCATTTATCATTCCCTTTCATCTTTCAGGTTTTCCTCTTGCTCAGGAGGATGTTACTTTTGGTTAACACCCAGTTCTAAAAGCACTGGAGATCACTGAGCATCAATTGATACGCTTATCTCTTTGCCTGTTAAAACTGTGATCACCGCAAGAAAACAACCCCTGTTCCAAGTTCTCTAACTGAGCAATGGAACATGCAGCCACTCTCCCTACGTGTGCTCCAGACCCCCAGCAAGCATCACCCACGTGGCACTAAGGTGGACATCACCAGTAGAGCTTGTTCAAACACTTTCTACTGTAAAGTGCTGATTCTGCTACGTGCTTTGCAAGAAAAATAATACTTGCTTGGACTGTGAGAGGATTTTTGTGGAACCCCAGGAAGATTTCAGCTGCATTTCAAGCCACACCTGACAGAGAAGCCCAATATTTAGCAACCTGCCCATGGCATGGCTCGGTGGCCTGGATTTCCTTACAGCCAAACCCTCAGGCTTTCAGCTCCACAGGCTGCAGCAGCCCCTCATGCTGAAGCAAGCTTATTTTCTTTGTATCAAACATCAAAGCAAGATGACATTTCGAGGGGAAATCTAAACAACTTACTTGGAAACAGAACGGAAGGTGAAGCACCATTACTTTGTATGGAACAAGGAGTTCAGTGTGTCACCAGATCTAATAATCAGTCAACCGTGTCTTCTATGGGGAACCCACACACAAATAAGCAAAATTAAGATGTTGAATTTTTCCTGTTTTAGAAAGAAAGGGGAATCAATGTGGAGAACAGGGCCACTCATGAGGAATGCCAGGAGGCAACAGAATGGCTGTGCAGCAATGTCTGTGCATCTACTAGAGAAAATTCAGTCACTTGTAACTCTGTGGTCCTCTAATGTGACCATTTCTTCTCCACGATGCCTTCTTTCTATTTGCACCTTTGGTCAACTCCTCTCCCCATTCCTTTTCCCACAACAAGGTATATCTCATGCTATGCCACATTACACAGGATCACATACAACAGCAAAAGGTTTGTGACTGCACTTGCAGCCCTCTGGGAAGAGACAAAGCCAGATGCAGAGCTCTCAAAGTTATTGCTCAATGTTGCATGAGAAGAGAGAAGAAAACAATCTCCTACTCAATTTCCCTTTCAGAAGGGGAACAGACCTGCCTGATGTCTAACCAGACAGCAAAGGCTTCACGTCTGTTTGGAAGCCTACATTGCAGGAGGCAGGCAGGACACCTGACAGAGTGACAGCCATAGATCTGAAAGGATAGGACTAGTACTCTCCTGAGCTGGGCACAGATAAGATCAAACCACTCCCAAGTGGGAGCATACCTGTGGAGGTGATCCCAGCTTCATTCCCTGCCCTTCCTCCTGGCCCCCAGAATATCTTGCTGTTATCCTAAGATGATTTTCCACTTACAGCACGGTGAAACTGGAGTTGTGAATTCGTCCAAAGTAAGAGGCAGCACAAACATGTACCTCCAGCCTATGGTTGTAAAAATCTGTATTTTTCCCAATCTCATGTGAATTGGAGAACTCAGACTAGCTTTCTTGCACTGACTCACCCCTCCCATTTTATACATGGAATATATTTTTCCCATCACCCGAGAAAGCCTTACTTTCAATACACCACATATTATATGCAAACTTTGCTGTTGGTATCTTTACATTGACCCAGGAGTTAAAATTCATACATGTCAGGGATAGACAGTATGTTCTTCAGTCATCTCAGAATTTACATTACTTCAACTTTACTCAAATTCTTCTAATTTTTTTCCTCTTCCTGTTTGACTCCTTATCTAGAAGGAACAGAAGTATCCTCAGACAACATCCATCAGAGAGGTCAAGGTTAGCGACTTTTCCAGTTCTGCAACACTGGTAGGTTCCCAAGGATAAAACACAACCACTTTCTTCTTTTCAGTCATGAGGAATCCATTATCACTAAATCTGCCCTTTATACTCCCTACATCCAGAGAAACAAAAGGAGCAATTGCAGTGGTCTGAAGATCAAATATATAAATGTCATCCTGTTGGGATACAGAGGCCTGGAAGAGAAATAGAAAAAAAAAAAAAAATAAATAAAGGAAAATATACGTGTTAAAGAAGAACCTAGTTACATCCAAAGTGGGAAAGAACTGCATGTCAGTAAAAGAGACCAAACAACCACATTTGATAAAAATTACTCTTCTTTTCTGGAACAAAAGGTCAAACCAGCAAGACTCATGTGTAAGCAGTGTGCAAAAACTGCAGATGCTTTTATAGCCTTCCTACAGAATACTACAGATTGTGGAACAATGCCATGAAGTGTTACCACTCTACTCTTAAGAAAATAACTGAATAAATGATAATGTGACTTGTACTTAGTGCTGGTATCCTATATCTCCTGCAGTGAAAGAGATTTGTCCCTTCACCAATATATTTCACTTGACCTATAAATTCACACCCACTGCAGCAGTCCACCTTTCCAACTATGTTGGTAACAGAAATACACAGAATCAAAAGAGGTAAAAATCATAGTAATACAGGAGGTCTTCTCAACTTAATTGAACCTGGCAGTGAAGTCCTTCACTACATTTAGAATGTAGTTATGTTGTGAAATATCAGGACAAGGCACAATGTTTTATATCAAGTTCTATCAGTAGTTAATCTCAGAGAGGCTTTAAGGCACAACGAGGACGCATTTTCATGCAGCAGTTCCTATTCACCTTCATGAAATATGCTACATCATTTTCAATACCAATTAACTATATATAAAAAGCATATAAATAATGTTTAGCAAAAAAACAAGTCCCTCTTACGACACTATTCATTTTCAAGAAAAAGCACACATCCTTTACATTTTGTGGTTTCTGAAGAAACATTAAAGTCTTCATGTTTTTTAAAAGCAATGCCATGAAGAGTAGCACTTGGATTAGCAATGTATTTGAAAGCCTCGTTAGTTATTAGTAACTATGTATAGAAGCATGAGCTTCTCACAAAACAGAATATTTTTTTAAATCATAGCTGCATACTTTCTTAAAATAACCAATTTACATGTATGCTCGCTAGCTATCCTGATTAGTTAGTACTGCCGAAACAACACAGCCACAGGAAAAGGGAGTGAAATTTCCCAATGATGCTCCAGTTACAGAGCTTTTATTATTGATGATGTCATCCACAAAAAAAACCCCACAACCTAGCATGACTCCAGATTGTGCCATCAGCTGAAAAAAAAACACACCAAAAAACAGGCTGATTTCTTTCCTTTGTATACTCAGGAGGCAGACTATGCTGCCATGAAAGAGATAAGAGGGGGAAATCTGGCCCGTTTTCTTTTTGTAAAGCCATTATGCTGGTCCAGATTCAAAGAGATTAAAGACCTCTATATTCCTCCCTCATTTAGTTTAGCTCTAAAGAGCAAAGCTGCAGTTTGGAAGCCAAATGTGAGAACACACAGGTCCCCATCCTGCCAATCTGCTGATTAAGAATTTTGCAATAAGATTTACATGCTAAGAAGTGAGGCTTAACAAAATGTGTGTGTACAAACACACACACAGAGGACGCGTGCTCTCTCTATAGAGAGCGTGCTTGCTAGGAGCAGAAGAAATCTAGAGAAAAGCAGCCAATGGACAAAATGTCAGCATTATACAACACTGACTCTTTTTGTGCCCATTCAGAAGACTGACACACTTGCCAGATATTAAGAAATAAATCACTATTACGCAAATCAAAGCTCTTAGCTGGAGGGCAGGGATTTGCAGGAGGAGGAAAGGAGCATGCAATATTGCATGTTAGCAATGATACACCGATGTGAGAGTTCGAGTGCTTCAGGAGAAAGCACTGCTAACAGTAACCACTCCACACTCAACTGAACTAGGGTCACCTAGTACTGACAGACAGTGCTGTCTGCAAGCCAAACCTCTTGCCATGATGCTATTTGTTATCTGGGGACAAAAAGAATAAAAGGAGCAATGCTGCCACAATCAGGTGAAAGAGTTAAAACAAATGAAATGGAGATTCAGTATTTAAAAGAAAAAAAAACATCACAAAAAACTTCCATCAGTGTTACTTAGATATGCATAGTGACACAGAAAAAAAAAAAAGTCTGACTTTGAACTCAACACGGAAGCTGGAATTGCACCAGCAATAGAGAAATAACATTAATTGGAACTGGACACTGCATAGCAGGCAAATAGCTCGAAACAGTAAGATTAGCAAAACCAAATCCAGTAATTTAGCATGACTGATGCTTACACTAAGCCGGGTCTCTTCTAATCCTACAGCATCCTTTAGCGATGAAAGGAAGTGATGATTCATAGGGCTCTGGAGCCCATCTCCTCCCACAAGACAGAAAGTAACAACACAGCTTTTCCTGGTACAATTTCTGCATCTCTCCAGCAAGTCATTTATGGACTCCTTGTAGATGGGGACAGCACTTTGTGCTTTAACAGTCACACCATTTTTGGCGAGGGTGCATACTGGTTCCAAAGAATTCCAGGCGTGCACAGTGACCTATCAAGTATGATGAGAGAGCACAAAACTTAGAAGAAAAGTTACATCTGTGAAAATAACCCAGGTTTCAGATTGCTCATCGCAAGAGATGCTGACCTGACAGTATCAGCTGATTTCAACCCAGCAAGAAACTCCACAAAAATTTTAACAATTTATATGGCATAACAATTATATTATATAAACCTAACAAGGAGTCCATTTCAAATAGTCTGGATCTGCTGTTGTTCTTGATCTGCAAGGCTTTTTGTTATCTCCAGACTCCTTGAGACGAGGCTGGTACCAATTTCTGCCAAGGGAGTGCTGGGAAGTGGAACTAGTAAGTGACTAATTTGTTGACTCTTTTTCCTCCTCTCCCTGATTAAAAACTCAAACAAAGGATTTTCTGGAGATTGCTCAGTGCTATCTGATGTAAACCAACTGGGTAATTTAGGGCATCTGCACAACCACCATTAAAAAGAAGCAAGCTGCATCATCTTAAAAGGAATTATGGAAATTATATTAATACAGTAAAGTATACATTCCCAGAGATCATGTATGCATGATAAATGCACCCTTAAAAAAAAAAAAAGGCAATAAACAAACAAAACCCCAGCATAATTCGGAAGATAGAATGCTCATTAAGTGCCTATCTCTTAACATAATTTAGGCTATTTTTGACCTTAACAAAGGTCTGCAATCAGGAACAGATCTTAACTTGTTACAAAAGTCTTCAGTTACAAATTTTCTTGAAGTGCAAAATACGGTATTCACTGGAACTTCCTACTGCCAACGGTTCTTTGATGCTGTCAGAAAACCTGAATTTAAGCCTGTTATAATAACTCAGAGCAGAAAGAAATAATTTCATTAAGTACAATCCTAATCTAAGAACTGGCTATCCAGAAATTGCAATAATTTTCTATACTATATATAAATAACTTTAAAAATATGATAATTCCTAGTTCACTGCTCTGTCTAGTGACCTACTATGAATTTACATACTCATACTACTAGTTCCAAAATTACCAGTGAGTCATTTCAGGTCTCTAGGTCTGTCTTTCCACCCTTTCCAGCCTTTTCACAGGGGATACGCTTTACATCAGAAATTGTATCTCACAATGCAAAATGGCCCCTAAATTCATTTGGGACCCATTTGCCATATGATTGACAGCAACAAAACATAACAAATTGAAAAGCAAGACTGTGTTCTACAGGGCAACTCTGCAGCTCAAATACTGCCCAAGAAATCCTAACAGCTTCTACAGCATTATCAGAAAACAGTTAAGGCATCAGTTGTAAAATGGTGACACTGCAGAGGTGACCCTGTAATTAAAGTACACCTAGACATTAAAGTACACCTTGATGTCCTGTTGATATTCCAGGAAATAAATAATCTAGTTCTTTTTCCCAAAGCAGTATAGTTTGACTACTGGCAAGCAATGGTACAGTCCTTTCCCCCACCGTGACTTGGTTCTAACAAGGAAACAGTTTTGTTAAGTAGTGAGGTACTATTTTTCACACTTTGTTCTATGTAACCATCAATCCCTTTAAGATTTCAATAGAATAGTTAATTTCAGACCTACAGGCTATAAGCAAGGCAACTAATTCCTTGTTATGCAAAACACACACACTATATAATAATATAATAAAGGATAGTGTTGCCCCTAAGAAAATTAAAGACAATAACTGCACCTCATTGTGTTTGAGCATGGACTTACTGAATTTTGCCTATTCAAGGATTCTCACATTTTTGCGGGAGAGACATAAGGGTGGTGAGAGAGGTGTCACTTACCCTCAAAGTCAGTCTGTGGTCCACATGAAGATCTGAGACACCATAAATGTACAACACACCTTTGTCTTCACGGGCCACAGGCAGCAGTGGCGCAAAGAAGTTCTGAGCAAAATAATGGAGCAGTTTCCACTTGCCACCATACTCTGAAAAGGGTTAAAATGGAGAAAGATTCAGACTGAATCCGGGACTGTCTTGGCACACAATCCCCTCCTGTGCTATCTGGTCCTGCTATGGCAATACAGTATCTACCTCCACCCTTTTTCACCTCTATTAGGTGCAGTGAATGACTGAATTCACCCTTGTTTTCCTCCAGCCAAGGCTCTGCTCTAGAAGGAATCTGATGCTCTTTTAAAGCTTTTTTTTTGAGCTTCTCCAAAAGGGCAAATTTTTTAAGTGTTGGTCCTATCATTGCTATTCAATTTTTTAAAAGCCTAAACACAAGTGACATTAATAAAACTGACACAGTGTACTACACACTAAGCAAGCAGCTGGAGCATCTGTGTTGTTAAGAATCCAAACACACAGGCATCAGTGGCACTCCCACAAACTACCTGTAAAGAGACAAATAGAGTCTGACTTTTGGCGCTTAAACAAAGCACTCTTTTCCCCTTTTTTCAGTTCTCTTTCAGTTCTTCCTTAGAGGAACTTCAATAGCAATGAAGACAAAACAATAAGCTTTCAAACCAAACACACCTCTGAGCTAGGCAAAATTCATTTGCTAAGATCTAGACACAACACTAACTGTACAGGATTTAGCAGACACATGATGTAGACATATGCCAAATGGTTTGCTTTGCCTATTTGATGGAAAGCTGTACATCATTACTTTTAATACTTTGATAGTCTGCCATTAACAAACCGAAAAAACCATCATTATGTGCTCTCCAAAAAAATGTCGTTTTCCCAGATGCAACACTGCCACACAACCCTATTGGAAGAGAAGCTGCTTCCACTTCTTTCTCTATTAATTTTCCATCTAGTACTCACTGTCAGCTTTTTAACTGCATCTTTGCTCAACCATTATCAAGTCATTGAAATGGCACTAAAAATTAGTAGCAAGCCAGCTCCATCATCTCATAAAGAGAGAAAAGTTAAGATACCAGTTTCATTCTTGTTTCTGGCTCTTTGTTTTATTCAACAAGTTTAAAGTTCAGGGATGCTGAAAAATATTTCCAGTAATATGTTTTTGTTGTAACTAAATTACCCCTCTGTGTTCTGGGGATTGTACAAAGCTCTTACTGCTTTCAAATATTTCATAATTAAGGACTTCATCCCAAGTGATGTAGTCTTCTAAGCGTGTGTTTGTGGCTTTCACAGGCAAATCTGAACATGTTCTGTCTGCGCTCCACATAGACATGAGTGAACTTTGTGGAGAGCAAAGTGTCTTAGATCCAGCTTGGCACCTCGCACACCACCTTGTTTCCAGCAAGCTCACAACCAGCTAACTTGGAGAACGAACAAGAAAAGCTCATATCTGCCTGAAAAACCCGTACAAGAAGCAACTGTGCTATAGGATCAGACTTGACAACAAAACATCCCTGGCATTCAAATTAATAGCATTGAAGCACACCGAAGTCTGAAAGAAAACTTCAGGAGAGGCTGCTGAGTTTCTTCTAAACAGACAGTTGATAAACTGATGAACATACTTGGCATATTGATGCTGTCCAGCATATGAATGTAGCCACGTTCCTGCATTCCAAGGATCATTCTTGGTAGAAAATGTTGATGGTCTAAAGGACAATTCTGCCAAAAGCAAGGAGTGCTAACAAATTACTTTTCAGGGCCATAAAACTTGAGAAGATGAGAGATTTGGATTGGGGATGGATTATCAACATAGTAAACTCTGGGGCAGCATACGATCAAAAAAAAAAAAAAAAGGCAGTCATAGGCCTTGTATAAGTAAACCTGCAACTAACCTCAGGCTTTGGAGGGGCTGAACACTTTGAAGCCCTCAGAATTGCCACAAGACTCTCAGGAATTTCAATTGTCAGGCAATAGATGCTGCTTACTGCAGGCCTCAGATAGAGGCCACCATGAGCTCAGACAAGTAATGTGGCATGGACTAAGGTTTGAGTGCCTACTGACTTGAATTTTTTCCTCAGCTTAATTTACATGATGAAAATCTAGGCTTCAACTGTCTTAAATATGAAAATGAATAATCCACTTAAGTAGAACAGTTTCTGTTAGTATAATATAAAATCCCATTCCTCTTTGAATGGGCCCTACGCTCAATTTCTACTGTGTCTTGATTTGTAACTGGATTATGCAGCTACATTGCAGTGGTTACTGGAGAGAATGAGAGAAGGTTTGCTACCTAGGCAGCAGATACAGAGATCCTCAAGAATCCTGTACAATGAAAACAACTCATACTAAACTTGGCATCACACTTCTGCGGGGAAAACCAAACAAAAAACCCCAACCAACCAAAGCAAGCAAACCACACACTTAAAAGTTTGTACCATTTTGAAACTCATTCTAGAGTTTAACTACTACAGCTATTGCTTAGGGTGCTTGGAAACATCACTAGTCTGCTTACCTCAGATCAGCTTTTTAAGGTTAAGATTTCCCTTCCCAAAAAACCTAGAGCCATTTTAAAGAGGCAAAGCTCAACTGCTTGAGCAGTTTCACACAGGAAGGGTCTTTCAAAGACAACTTCTCCAGCAACAGGATCTTGATAATACAGTTGTCAAAGTAACTTCAGACAGCACAGAAAACTGAAGCTCACTGACAAAAAAAAAAAAAAGCCACATTCTTCAGCTCCTCTGTTGTCTTGACTTCCTTAAGTCACATTTCTTGACTTAAAAATAGGCAAATTGCATATAAGATACTCCTGCCTCAAAAACAGATGTAAGAAACCTGGAGATCAGGTAGCTACGCTGAGAAATCTTGGGGCTTAAACTTACAGACCTGCATGCCCAAAGGCAACAGTCAACAGTTATTTAAAATAACCCTGGGCTGGTCCTCCCCCTCCCCCCCAATATTTAAATGAATTTTTAAAAGAAATCCAAGTTCCCCAATTTTTTCCTGATGATAAGATGGGATCTGCACTCTCTGTGGTATCAAACTTAAAAACGGGAAACTAAAATTAGGTTTGTAATGACCCCAGCACCCTTTTTTCTGCCTCTTCCCTGAAGCCCTCTACACTGATAGTGGGAGGGAGAACAGTTCTCTCTGGAACGGATTTTAAATTAATCACTTCACACCATTAAATGCAACCTGAGAAACATGCTGCTAGTTCATTCCTCACCTCAGACTCATGAATTCAGAACTATTATTCTCCATAATAGCCTGTGGTTTCAGCTCACCAGGGGTTCTAAATATTGAGCCTGCAATAAAAGCCAGTTATCTGTTGAAGGGAATCTCATGACAATTGGGTACCTCAAGGTGACATCTGCGTGGAAGCGAGGTAAATCGCCACTGGTATCACAGTGCTCTTCGCCAAAACACACTGCGTGGACGCTAAAGCATTCACCCTGACTCAACCAGCTCCACAACCAGTTGTGATAAAAGCTATTTAGTTCTGAACTGAAGGCAGAAGCACCATGACAGGAGCACTGTGCTGTGTTTTCATTCAATTCCAAGCAAACATTTTAAAGGTAAGTTAAAAGGAGAAACATTTGCTACGTTCTTCCCTCCCTACTTCACAAGGAAATACTTCCGCTTTGTACCGGAAATTATGTAAGCCCCTCCATGCCCCTGTGAAATAATAGACTTAAATAAGAAGCACCCATTGGTGATACTACTGTGCCATCTAACAAGATGCAGAAACGTGTTTTTGAAGTGCAAATAAAACTAATTTCTCTGAAGTTTTGCATAATTTCAGCCATTAGCATTTCAAAAATCCCTCTACCACACTGCCTAATTAAATGAATATTAAACCTTTCCTCATCCCACTGAGGGAATAGAACAAAACAAAGGGACAGCTGCTGAGCTTCTTTTCTGCAAACCAACTTCAACAACATATGAATAATTCAAGTATTTAATATATTTTTTACAATGACGTCAGCTCTATACTTAAAAAGATATTTATGGTCTCCATGATCATTTCATCTATCAATACACCTGTCTTTACAAAGAGATTTTTCCAAGCATCTTTTTCTCTTAAGACACTTAAAGCCTGAGAGCATCAGCTATTGCAGAATCATAAAAATGAACATTGGGATATTCCATTTCCTATTACAAGCCTAAAAAGTCCAGAAAGATTAGCATTATAGTTGGACTGCTGCCTTAACATTTAAATAAAATAGCCTGCTTCTTCTACTGGTTTGTTTTCCTTTGTGGCTTGCAGTTACTTTGCCTGCATGAAGAAAGGAGAAGAAAAAAAAACCAAACAACCTGGGAGAGGTACAAATGTTGCCCAGAGAAAGAAGGAGAGGATGGGTTGGGCTAATTCTTTTTTAAAGTAAGGCCCAATGGCATTTTCTTCTAAGGACAGATTGAGAACTTCACATTAATTCTTAGCTTTTTTCTAGTTCATTCATGCTTCTTCACACACAAAATTCTTAAAGAAAGATTTTTCAAAAAGAGAATATGTAAGAATTAACTAGAAGTGAAACAGAATCTACTGAAGTCCTAGAGAGGTGCCATAGAATAGCTTCTCCATTTCAGGATGACTTCTAGACAAAAGTTTGGAACATGAAACACAGCCACTTCCTTCATGCCACACATTCCTCCCCTGTTTCTTACTGCTTAAGTGACCTATCTCTTCATATACCAAACTACTCCATTTTTTGTGTTCAAGAAGGAAAAAGAAAATTAATATATATATGGAGATATCATGTGCATAAGTAGCGTATTAACAGAATAACTTAGTCACAAAGAGTGATTCACCTCACCTGACACTGCTAGACACCAAATCACAACTAGTCATCATCTCCTATGAAGACCTTCTCAAAAGCTATGCTAGGTGAGAGGTGTCATATGATATTCTATGAAAGCAAAAAATGCATCATGGAAAAGATAATTCATCTCACTTATCAGGCAGCTAAGGAGACAATGAATCACACTTCAGAGGTTACCACCTCTCCCCTAACTGACAACAGAAGAAATCTAGATGCCAGGCCTTTACATACTAAATTCCAACCTGCTCAGAATGGAATCAGGTCTATAGTCTTTTTGTCAGGGCACTACTGCCTACTTAAGGGAGAGGTTTTGACAATTTTACCATGGAGGGCAGGGGGAATAAAATCAACCAAATTTGTTGGGATTATGGAAAGCATAATTATAGATGGGTGCTCCTTTTTACTCCTATCCCACGTCCTCCCTCTCTGTCCATTTTTACCCAGGGTGGCTGGATACATACATGGATCTGTACAGCTGAGTCAATAAATATCAGGGATTTCTAGGACAGGCCCTTTTGGAAACAGAATTTCTTAGAAATCTCCAATTTTAAAAGAAACTTGCCACACACAGCTTCCATAGCTTCAGGAACATCCAGCTCCACATAAGAAAAGCAAGGGTAGTTGAAAGTTTACCTCAGAAGGGGGTTGTGCCCTCAATCTTAACCATCACTGCTTCCTAATAGGCAGCTTTGTCTGACTTCAATGATATTATTCCCTTGGGAGAAATGAGAATACTGCTTAAATGAAAAAATGTATTTTTAAAAAATTAAGAGTTATATATGCTTTCAACTTTTTTAATGTAAACCTTGCTAAAACAGAGGTAAGAGTTGGTAGATGCTAAATCTGAACTTAAACAGCAAAACTTCCATAGGAAAAGAATTACTTTGCTCTTTACCCTCTTCCACTTTCACGTACTATTAGAATAATCCTGAGAAACATTCTTCTGGAAAGCATTTCCAAAGGATGGACAGAAACATGTTCAAAGTTTGCATAGTTGCCCAAGACAGAGAGCAGAGTCATACTTTTTACTCTGATGATTCCAGATGAAGAAAACAAAACAAGACTGATAATTGATGCTTTTTTACCAGACTGTCACAAAACTTACCCAAGGAAGCCCATGAAGGTGCCTGCCAAATGTCATTGAGTTGCCAGTACAGAGCTCCCATTGTGTGTCCTTCTCCATTGATTATTTCACTTTGACTAGAACGGTAGAATTCAGTTTCTGTCTTTACACACTGAGCCTGCATCACCTTGGTCAACAAACACATTAAAAATATATTTTTGGTGTATTGTATTTTGTATTTTACTTTACTTTCAAAGCATGTGTGTACATATTAACATGCAACACAGACTTCACAGCAACAGCACATAACTTTAAACTTGAGCCTTTGAGAGTATACACCTGCAGTGCAATAGGCCTCTGCTTGAAGGAGATCTATTCCTAGCAGCTCCCAACAGCTTTACATGTACTATCTTTAGAGAAACTCTGGAGGAGTTACTTCCTGCCTTGCATACAGTGAAGGCCTCTGGGCAACATTTGCCTCTGAAAGGCAAATAGAAGACAATAGAAAGAAAAAAAAAATTATTTTTTTAAAAAAAATTATTGTAAATAAAAACCCCAAGAGCTGCAAAATGGTATTATGCTGCACTACCTCCAGGATACATTACCATGTTGTCCACATCCCTACACTCTGAACATACAATATACATTCCCAGTACACAGTCAAAATCGTGCACCAAAGGAGCAACCTTTTTTCACCTGTGCTCCCATTTCTCTCCTTCCCTACCCTGTCTCTAAAAAATACTTTTCAGAATTTTTCATTGGCAAGGTTCTCAATAGAAGCCAAACAGCCCATTATTTTTATTGCAAAGTATTTACTAGGTTGAGGATGAAAGAAAGCCGCAAAAAAAAAAAAAGCTATTCTTTAGGACAGCTCAAAAGATAAAGACAGCACCTCTAGTTAACCACTAGAGCCAAGTTTACTCTACTTATCCTTTTTGCTATGCTTATTTTGGCATTCTTACAATTGCTTAACCTGTTAATAAGGCCCTAACAGAATTAACCCTGAAAAAATTCTCAAAGCTTTTTGTGTCAGGACCTCACTGCATAAATTTTACCCGTTTTCAATTTCACAGCATCATCTAAACTTGCTCTCTTGTCATGAGTGCCTAAAGTTCTCCAGCTGTTTCATCTTTGTATAAAATGTGCTGACAGCAGCTCTCAAACATTAAAAACTTAGTGAATGTGCAGTTATTCCCATCAGAAACACTCTTGAAATTCTTGGAACACAACAAAAAGTAACAGCACTTCAAACTTGCCTAATAGCATTAAGAAGTTACTTAACATCATTCAAAAGTCACATAGAAATCACAAAGAAAGAAACAAGCATGAGGCAGACAACTATGGATGAAGAACAAAACAGAACCTACAGATCCAAAAAAAACCCAAACAAAAATGCAACAAACAAACAAAAAAACCAAACCCCACCAAAATAGATTCTCTAAAATATCCACATAACAAAAAAAAACTACTAACAATCTCATTCATAGAGAACTGCCTTCTCTAGGAACAATACTGTTTCAAAAGCTCATATATTCCTTGTGGCAAAAGTCAAAGCACCAAGCCTTTAGGGGCCACATGAAGAGTAAAAGACACCCACCCTGGAGCACGGAGTACAAGTGTAGCACTAGGTACCACAGAAAGCCAACACATCCCTGCATCCCCAGCCAGCTTCATGAGTGGGCCCAGCTGGGGACAGGGACCAAGGGAGTACACATAGCCAGGCTCTCCCCCAACTGAGCCAGTTTCTTGGAAATTCCCTGAGAAGTATTCCAGCCTTTCTATGATGAAAGCTCTCTCCAATAAAAAAAGTGACAAACTATTTCCAAATTAAACTGGACTCTCCGATACTTCAATGCAGAAACTTTTGTATGACTGAACATTAGCTAACAGAATAGGCCCAGTTTTAATCGCTGACAATATCTGATGGAACAAGTATTGATAGGTACTTATATTGAAGACATCACTGTTACCTGAGTGAGGTAAATCATATCTTTGAACTCCTTTATGGGATCTGCACTCTGGGGAAGTCTGAAATGATACCCAATCTGTTGAAGCATCTGATCATTGCCATTTTCATGGTGTTGTCGATGGAGAGAAAAATTGCTTGTGTAGGACCAGTCCTCAGTGGAGGAAACCTTTTTAAAAAACACAAAACTGAGAGATCAGAATGAAAAAAGGCAAAATGTGCATTTAATGACTGACAGGATATTCAGGAAAGGCTATCCATTACAGCTTGCTGACATCATCCAAAACCTTTAAAATTGCTACTATATTTCTATAGTGCCTCATGCAGTCGCATAAGGATTTTGAATCAGTAAAACTCTTTGCTTGCACTCCTTGTACAAATAGATGGAAATAGACACTGTTGTTGAACCCAGAAGAGCAACTTTTGGCTCAATGGCATTTAATTTTTTCTCCTAAGGTTCAGTTTTGCCAAGGGACCGCAGAGATTTGCTTGTATTCATAGTAAATCAGAAACATCCCAGGTTAAGAGGGAAGAACTTACTCTAGTCAAAAACATTTAGGCATAAAAGTTACATAATAATAATAATAATAATAATAATAATAATGTGTATATTTTCAAAACCTGCTTCTACAAACAAAATGATCCTAAAACAGTTTTTTTCAGCTAAAAATAACAATGCAGCAGAGCTCATGTAGTTATTATTGTCAAGCTCTCCTTGTAATTACACTCTCTATAAAATATTTTTCTTTAAATTTGTTCCTTTTTATGCTGGATTGAATAATTTTCATTGTTATTAACACAAATGAATGTACTGATTATGTCTCAGATAACATACTTTGCCCAGCAAATTGAAAGGAACATTCTGAACTTCTTTTAGTTGCATGCATGAGTATCAACATAATATTCATCTCTCTTTGAACAAATGGACAAACAGTATTACTCTGCTCCAACTGGATAAATAAGATAGTATATCCAATATCTAAATTTAAGAGGGGACGAAAACAAATCTTCTTATATGCAGTACATAATGAAACATTTAAGTAAAAAGAAATTGGTAAAAAAGATTAAAACCAATACATTCTAGAATTCAGCACAATTCAGCATTTGTCCTGTTTCTTCTGTTTGTAAATGAACACATATCCTTAGACACAGCAAAAGGAAACAGATGTTAGGCAATCATTACTAAGCTAATACTCTTACAATAGTCTATCATCTAAACTTGGTTGCTCTTGTAACATCAAGGTAAATACATTGAACACTGAGGAGGGAAATAGCCCAGTTTCATCCCCTCCTTCCACACCAGCACACTCCTCTACCCAACCTGTGCCACATCACACCTAACAAAGTATTATCCCAACTACAGTTCAGATGCTGTAGTTGGTTGGGAAAAGACTCATCGCTCTCCCTAAAGGAGAGCAGAGGGGACAATAAGGTGTGGAGGCCCAGTCTTACCTTTTTGACTGTACTGAAGGAAGGCCATGACTGAAATCCATATTCTGAAGCAAAACGAGTTTTAGGATACGCGGTCCAGTTCCAGCAGTCACTGCTGTAGTCATAAAAGTGAGTGTCACCGTAATGAGTATCATAAGGATTCTGGGAGAGCCAACCTTCTTTAACTGACTCCAAGCCATTGGTGGGACTGGATGTAATAAAAGGACGACTCTTATCTTCCTGGGATTTAAAAACAAAACAAAAACCACACACTACTCACAAAGTGATTGGCTTTTATCATCTCATTACATAGACTACATCTGGAAGGGCAGGGAAGAACGTGCCTTTTCCAAATTTCTGAGTCACCACCTAGGAAACATTTCCCTTTGTGTCCTGACATTCGTCATCTTTACTTGCTTAATTAGTTCCTTATTTATGTTCTTGAAAGACAGCTGGGCATGATATTGCTTGCTCTGCTGTTCTAAGGGATTCTCTCCTTACATCAAGAGATTTTCTATCTTTATATACTTCTAAATTCTTAATGAAAGCTATTTAAAGTGTGCCTTGTGAAAAATAAACTCACGGAACATTAATATTTGAGCACTGTGACTTCTTTATGGAAAATCATTACTTTTTCAGCATTTTTGCAGGAACAAGGCCATGATTTTCCCCTTTCTTATTAAGTAGTCACCTAAATTTAGTCGTAACAAAGCCAAGGTATTCTGCTACTAATGCTTGCATTGTAGCATTTCAGGTTAGTGTCATTTTGGCTGGCTCTGCATGGTAAGATAGATGAGACCATAAGAAGGATTACATTTCAAATTATTCAGAGCTGCCTTTATTTATAGCCTCAGTAGATTTGGCGTACTAAATCTTTTAGCAGTACCTTACGAAGTACTGAAGGAATCCTTTTGCAGGTATAATTCATTTAGCACCCTACTTGTAGTAAGATAGAGGCCTGAGTTAGTTACCAGTCACAAGTTACATACAATTGGCTCCAATACAGCAAAGCACTTAGACATGTGCTTCATTTTAAGAAACAGTCCCATTCCTCTGTCTTTTTTTTTTCACATGAGTAATTAATAATTAACTGAAACAATTTACTACAGGATATCCCGAATTCCCTGAAGTCTTTGGCTCAAACTTAGATATCTTTTTAAGTTATACAGTCTAATACTGCTAGTAGTTATGGGTTTCCTCAGCTGGCCTGTATTACCCAGGACTTGAAATCATTTCACTCTATGGCTCCTTCCAGCACTCAAGATAGTTATTCTAAGGGTTTAAAATAAAGGGGGGTCCATATTGGACAGCAACGCTGCACATGTGAACTGTAGCTAAAAACCAGTACCAAGCCCGAACAACTCACTTTGCTGCACATGCACTGGCCATCCAACTCATGTAGCTAATCACAGAAACACCACAGCACACCTTTACAAACAATTCAGTTCCAGAAAACCTAACTGAAATATAGAGATCTCGAATCAAGATGTTACATAGGAGTATAAGACACTACCATAATTTAGAAAGCAGAAACACCCTCAAGAGCGGGATCCTTTTCAGCAGGTTCTTTCAAATCTGGCCTTGTTTTTATTTTTTCCTCATACCTCATCTTTTCCAGTAGGAAGGTATTCTAAATTCTCAGAGTACAACTACTTTGACAATGTCAGTAGCTTCCAATAACAAGCAATAATATTGCTGTCACCTACATACTGAGTGCCTGTCTTACCAAAGGGAAACTTCAGGTTATGAGCGTCATAACATGAAATGTATCTCGTCCTGAAAAGGACAGATATTAGATTAAAATTATCACACCCTAAAGTCAATAAGATCATACTATACAATGGATAACTGGGTAGGAAAAGGCCACTAGTATTTTTAGGTTAACAAAAACTCATACTTTTGTTGAAGAAGGAAGTTCTAACTGGTCAAAACTCTTGCAACTTTTTGTCTCTTAGCTAACACAGGAGTTCAGAATACTCACCCATTGTTCAAATATTGTTTCTTAATCCCTACACAGTTATGTGACATCAATTTGGGACTTTTAAATCAATTTCACTCTACATACACATAGGAGTTAGTTAAAAGCAGATTCTACTAAGTAATGAATAACCGCAATACTTCTAGAAGGAGAAACAAAACTACAAAATCTGTGCAAAATGGGTAAGTGCCAAATCACAGTAGACCTCTTCATGGATTCCAGGTGCTTCTGGTCTACGTGCTCACAGTTTTTAAGTCTTACCTCAAAATACCACATTTTGCCTTCCTATACTTTAAAATACCATTAGTCTATTTTTCAAAAAACACAAAATATAACGACTACACAACGCTTACCATAGTTTTGTTTAACACGATTAAGTCAAAAACCTTAGGTCAGATACTAGAACACATCTTTATGAATTTCTTCAACTGCTATTACAAGGCCTGAGGATTGTTAAATCCTTCTTACAGTGTCCTTCAACAGAAATCAGGATAAAGAAAATCTCATCATATGGGCAAGTTTATTTTTGACAACTGGAAATGAAGGCATTTTGGGGGGTATTAAAAATGGGAAGGACAAGAGAAGCAAGATCCACTACATTTTCAGGTCTTCCTTTACATATGACAAAGATGTAATTTTTTGGTTTGTTTTACTCTGAGGACAACCCTTGAATTTAGGGAGTTGTTTAAAAGAGCTTGGAAGGTGCATTTCCTCAACAATGTGCTGGTTTTCATTTCCCAAAAGGATTTAAAAGGAAAAAACAAAACAACCAACAGCAAACAGAAATCCCAAGTTGCTCAAATTGCAAACATTAAAACCTTTTGCCAAGACATATCTCCCCACAGTTTCTTGAGATCACTTACAGCAAGAACTATTTCTTGGATGTTCTTCACATAAAGCATCACATAGTCTTTGATATAGATTTCTCTGTCAGCATAAGGTATGGAAAACCAGTTGCTTGCAATTGCTGCTTCATTTTCATTGTTACTACTCCACAGAATAATTGATGGATGGGATTTTAAACGCCTTACCTGAAATAGAACTTACAATTTCAGAAGTCAAGCAAAACTACTCTTCTTAAAAAGTCAAAAAAAATTAAAATTGCTCTTTTATGATTCAAGTTACAAGACCACATGCCATATTACATACGCTGAGCCTACAATTCCTGTTTTCATCTGCACTGTTCACTATTCCCTCAGCTCTCTACCAGACTCAAACTTTTGTAATATACAGAGGGGCAAACTTAATATGCCAACATTTATCCACACATGCACATATGTACCTCCATCTTCATCTAATCAGCCACTTGTAAAGGGTAAATTCTGTGCAAAGGCATGTTGTAATTATGAGAGCTCACTCTTAGTGAATGCTCTTAAATATCCTTGAGAAGAGGGCAGTTTAGACATGAGGAAGGTCTGTACCTCTGCTTGACCAACTACTCCTGCACCAAAGTTAAACAGGATTTAGCAAAGTTACATTTTGTGTCTTCTACACAAAGGTATGCTAACAAACTCTTCCAAGTAAGCATTTTTGGAAAGTTAACTTATACAGTCAGTCAATCAAAAATAGGTCATGGGAAATAGAGCTCTGACACACAGACAAAATACCTGATGAGAAACTTCTGCTCTTACAGATTCTAAATAATTCTGGTCAGTTGGATACAGTGAGCATGCAAACATGAAGTCCTGCCAAATCTACAGGGAAAAGGAAAGAAAAAAAATCTGTTAGCAAATCATTTTACATATTTAAAAAATAAATGGTTATTGTGGTGAACAATCCTTTTTTCAGACAGAAGTTATCTCAAAAAGAATTAAACTGAAATGTTCTGTTTGTTATTCTTGGAAAGTACCAGCAAACACATCGCATCCTCTATGGGGTTCAGTATGTGCATTCTCCACTGTGTTTTTCCTCAATATCAGAGTTAAAAAATATTTACCCTTACAAATCAGATCCTGACAGCTTTCACTGCTGAGTGGAATGTTGCTCAGTAGATGAAATCCAGTCAGTTTCAACGGAATAATTAGAACCCATGCACTGCTCAAATGTAAATGTGGGGGAATCTCCAACTGAATGGAACAATTTTGTATCTACTACTTTACAGGTGTAACACCAAATCTCCCTTACTTATTAAAAAGAGACAGTAATTCTTCAGACATGGTATCAAGCATGCTTAACAGATGCTCAAGTGTACTTGTTAACAAAACACTTCCATATCAAATGAGCAAACTGACCTTAAAAAGAGCAAATCTCACCCAGTAAGAGGTGCAGAAACAAAGGAGATCTTCTAACAACACAGTAATCCTTCTCTTCAAAGAAAGATCAAGTAGATACCACTAGAGAACAACAAGCCTTTAAATCCAACAATGAACTCCATTTGTACCTCAAAGGAGAATAATTACAAAAAAGGGGAATGGAAGAAGCCCAATGAGAGTAAGATTTCTTGTTTTATCTGTTCTGAGGTTTTTTGTTGTTTTGGTTTGTTTTTTTTCACTCCTGTAACTTTGAGACTCCTGATAGTTTATCTCAAATATTAATGGAAAGATCTCTTAAGGAAATGCATTAACCCAAAGGAGTCTACAGGAGACTACACTTTTCTGAACACCATAGAACATAAACAATAGAGCCAGACCAGCTCCTCATAGAAGTACATTTTCCTTGCAGTGAGAACATGCTTTTCCACAACCCTCTTAAAGGTACATTCCTAAGGAAACTGAAGATAGGGAACAGGACAGTGGGAAGTAATGAAGTTATTAATAATTGTTACACTCCTAACACTGTACCAAAAAAGCAAAGCTATTGCTGAAGAATCACTCAGAATCCTTCAGTGATTGTGTAGAGTCAAAACTCTCTATTGAAAGAAACTTTCACCATTTCCTTCAGTGAACTATCACTGGTTTTCCCTAAGCACAGTTTGACTCTAATGCACTTTTAAGCCTTTGCAAGACCATCAGAAGAAACAAAACCAAAAGCCTCCAGCACCATCCCCTCCAGAATAAGGGTCTGATTTTGCTATTTTGGCTGCTGACTAAGATCTAAATCTTGCACTGAGCACTGTACAGGCACAGATCTAAGTGGCCTACTTAGGTGCGTAGTGTCAAAAATGAAAGAACTGCAAGTGCTCAGAAGCCCTGAAAATCAGGGCACTCATTGAGGTGACTAAAATAGATGTAACTTTTTTTTTTCAAGCACATAGAGCAGAAGGCAGCAAGGCATCAATTCAGTTTCCCTATTTTTTATGCTGTAGAGTAAGACCAAACACACTTCTTGGAATTTTAATACCAGATGCAACTTGGCCTCCACTCATCTAGTCACTATTTCATCAAAGCTTATTAACATGTGCCTCCAAGCTCATGTTAATCAAAAGTACTCATCTAGGATTATCAGTGCTCGCACCAGGTGTTCCCCTTACAGCTACATTTATACTCAACTATAGCTTGTTCAAAATGGCCCTTTGGATAAGGCCTTCCATGCTTGGCTTCAGGCTAAGTGAAATATTTTTATTACAGAAATTTGAACCAAAAAATACCCAAACCTTTTCAGCTATTGCTATAAAGGAGAACATACTTTTAAACTAACTAAAATCCATTTCCACAGCAGAGAAAACATGACTACCTTCTTTGGTGTTTAGGTAACTCGGAGGTGGCTGAAAGCACAAAACAAATACAGCAGGCCTTAAATACTCATTGAGACCAGATTTCAAGGCCTTTGTTCTAAATCTGGGACAGACACTCAAGTACGCAGACTCTTCAGCAGGGCTACTCTCCCATGAGTAAGCCCTAAACATCTCTACAGGGCCCCACAGTCTGGCTGCTGTGGAAAATAGTATTCTATTTTGTGAATAACGCCCCTCCCATGCACTCCTTGTTTCAACTATTTGAATGTTGCATGTCCATGTTGATGCCTACAGTCCAGAGAAGTTCTTCTATCATGCTTATCATTACAGTGTAAGCATCATCTTTCTGCATTAAGTGACATCACTACTACCAGTCCCTCAACCATCCATTTCTTCTCTTATTCTTTCCCAAGAGAGCAGGAAATGTAGAACCAGGAGAGAAGCACAGTATATAGAGATGAGAGTTTGGGTCTGAAAAGAGCTAGAAGACAGAGAGTGAAAGTCACAGTCTTGTTGCTCTGATTTTGAGAAATAGGGGAGTAGGAAGACAGTGGAGAGAAAAGGAAAGGTAGATGAAGAGAAGATTTTGGGCTGCAGAGGGAAGTGGGGATGAGTTGTAGCCTTAGTTACAAGAAAAAAAACCAAGCTGGGGTTCTGATAGAAAGTCTCCAAAACATAGCTTCCAGTTTCAACAGCCAGCCTCAGCAATCAGGAACCATTCAAATTAAACATAAATTAAAAGATAAATAATCAAAAATCGGGTTGATCTGACTTCTCAGGTTGGTACTCTACCATGTCCTTTGGAATAATTGCTAGAACTTATGTATTAATTTCTTATTTTGTTCATTTAGAGTGGATTTTTATTTACAAGTTCTTGCCAGTTTAAGTGTTCTGTGTTTATTGCTTTTACCATTATTCCTATTTCATCGCAAATATCATAAAATTCATCTTGTTCATACACTCCTCCTCCCCAAACCCGAAGTGCATTCATGTTAGCATCTGATGTAGACTTCAAGAGTAGCCATAATCTGTCAAATACAAAAATAAGATTTATACAAGTTTTATGAAGCTGTGTCACTTAAGAGTTTCTAATGTTATACCAAAAAAACCCCAAACCCACCAAAAATGAAACCCAAACATCCATCATTAGCAGACAATCTAAGATTTAGAATTCTGATAGAAACCAGATCATTTTGATACCTTCTAAACCTGCATGTCTACACAGAGCTTGCAAAAAGCAATTTTTTTGTGCAGAAAAAGTTACTTGGTCCTTGTTAAACTTATGAAATAGATCGAGTGATACATGTAAGCAAGTCCTTTTACAGAAGTATTGACAGGACGAGTTTTAGAAATACCGTATTTTATTAATCAGGTTGTTCTTTTCTCCTTTGATATTACTTACTTTAAGTATCAATCACTTGAAATCCTCTTTTAAAACATGTTTAGAATTCTGTAAGCCTTTCCTTAGTTCTACAATGCATAGGAAGAAGGGGGGAGTGAGAGGAGGAGGAGAAAGACCAAGACTCTGAATCTCATTTTAACAGCTCCATTAATTTTTCCTTAATCATGCTGGCAGCCTCTAAATTGCCTATGAATACGCACCATAGATGCCCTGTTGTCCTGGTTTCCCAACCACCCAGAGCAAAGCTTAGTGAAAGTATGGCATGGCCTCCACTTCACCTGCATCTCTGGGACGCTGTGTCACTGAAATCCAAGAAGCCTGGACCAGAGCAGGGAAAAGGGAGAGAGGCTACTATGCACTTACATCTCCCTGCACGAGATGGGCTAGGACATGGCTGAAGTGCACTTCCTCTGAGTACCAATGAATGTGTCCCAGGCTGTCCCAGACAGATTGAGGAACATGCCTAAAAATACCTGAAAGGCCAGTAACCTGTGGACAGCAAACCACCACCTTTCCATGAGTTACTGCATTTACATGCCTTGAACATCACTCAAATCAATTAATGTTAATTAAGCCCTAATTCTGATGCCTCCAACCCACAACAATTACCTTGTAAGGCATTCCACTTGCTCATGCTACCCTTTGAGACTGGGCAGAACAAGAATCAGGAGGAGGAAAATATGATCCTTTCGCCTTAAGAGAATATAAAATGTGGCTTACGTGTCATAGGTCACTCTGTCCTGGAAAGAATCTGCTGGAATCCAGTTTGAGCCCTTAATGAAAATGGGTTGCCCATTGATTCTGAAGTAGAAACTCAGACCTGGTGAGCCAGGAATAGGCTCCTGCACAAGTTCCACTGTCCGAAAATAGGCCTGTGAAGACATGAAAGTTAGATTTAAAGCAGACAAAAATAAAACAAAATAAAGAAAACCATTACAAAAGGGATTCAACTGAACACTAACAGCTTAGAATTTGTCAGGGAGTAAAAAGACATAGTCTTATCTCTAAATTCTTACTTGATTAAAACACACTGTAAGAGGGCTAAAAAGAATCTCTCCAATAAACCTGTTCACTTTTTAAAGTTATTATCATATTAAGAGATAAAGCATGTGCACATGTGTATGTAAGAGACAGGTGCGTGTCTGCTTGCTGCACAATTCAGTCAAAAGTCCAGCTGAGGAGCAGTTAGAGGAATATAGTGGTTGCATCAGATCAGCCACAGCATCTAATCTGCTATTTTCTTCTTACAGAAGGAGACTAGAGCAGCTCAGCTGCAAGTCTTGCTCCTGAATGCCTAGCTTCAGGTTCATCCAGTAAAAGCAAAGTCTACTTCTTTTGCTGCCCTGAAATGATATCTTTTTAATAGGTGTAGCAATTAAAGAGAAATATGCATGCAAACACAAATGCCAGTTTGGAAGCGAACAGCCCTCTGGCCATCGCAGCTGTGTTTGAACAGCATGATCAGCAATAAGGTTTCAGAGAGACCAGTTCAACTAAATAACCACTGACTCCGTGTAAGGTATTAAAGGTCATTCCAGATAAAAGCACATCTCAAGCAGAAGCCAAACTTTTACAGCTGCTCTTTCAGACTAGTATCTGGTATTGTGTACTGCAGACACTGAAACAAGAAAACATTGTTCCTTGCTGCTGCAGGTGGAAGAAAAGTTCTCAAGAAATCATCCTGGACATTTTCTGGGACTTTACTTCAGCCAAAGCAGCAATGCTGCTCTGAGGGGTACCCCGATGACGCTGACTTAAATACAGTCAATTCCACAGTCAGGAGAGAGCAGTTAGTTGACTGCAATAATAGTTCACACTGACTCCTTACTTGTAGAGGTGTCTTCCCCACCTGCCATGGGGCAGATGCAGAGCAGCTGCCATGTTCGGTTCCTGCCCAGCTGCAAAGTTTTACAGAAAACATCTCTTTCAGGGAGGCTTTAGGCAAGTCTTTCTCCTGCATCCTTGTTCCAGTTCAACTTACATGGGCAAGAAAGAAAACTCTTTTTTTCCTTCTGGTATCTGTTGCTCATTGTCATAGGGACATAATTGGGAAATCAAATAAAGTGAAGGACAGCTAATAGCAAATTTGAGCCAGTTCACACCGAGCAACAAGTTTGGGTCAGGAATCATAGAATGTTTTAGGCTGGAAGGGACCTCTAGAGGTCATCTTGTCCAACCTCCTTATACAAGTAGGGACATCTCTACCTAGGTCAGGCAGGAACCACTCCCCCCTCAGATGACTGTTTGCTATACCTTTTCAAAAGGTCAGCTTGCAGAGTACAGCCTGTTCTCTCTATACCACAAGCTACAGTTGAGACAAGTATGTGTCAGTAAATCAGGCTAAAATTAACATGGTTAAGTGCAAGTGATATACATGTCTTTAAGATTAAAAAAAATGTAATTCTTTATTTCACACACCAGACAATGTTGGGATGGGAATGGGAAATGACTAATCCCACAGTGGGACTGTGTTTTTTGAACTTTCAATTTATCAAGAGTCATACAGATAGACAGAAAATTATTTTTAGTGGTAGAGAAGACAGAGAAAATCACTGCTTTTTTTGCTTCCTCTTTAGTGCTTCTTAGTCAACTGGACAATTATTATATGTGCAGAGACAATGCACAAGACAAACTAGATGCACGAGTGGAGGCTGCAGATCACTGACCTCAAACTAAACCCTTCTGCATCACGGCAAAGACCAAAACACAGAAACTGAATGAATAAAAAAAATGGGATTTGTCCCAAGTCCTGCAGCATTTCACAGCGTTGCTCCAGGGGCAACAGTGGCTTAGGGGCAAGTGGAGCTCAGCATCCATACACTAAAGGAGTTCCCAGCTAGAGAAAAACTACAAAATCAGATCACTGAGAGGACATTTCAGATTCCCTGTGCAATATCTCTGTGCACATATATGTGCTGAGGACAGTGAGCCCTGTGTTTTTTATACTGTGATCCCATTGCACACTGCGTTGGCTGAATATAGACCAGCATGATAAACTTAGCTTTAGGACAAGAGTTGTAGACCCATTCGTAGAATTTTGCAGATTTGTTTTAACATGAGAAGTTGAATTTAAAAAACAATCAATATTTCAAACAACTTTCACGGTTACTCTATTGAAGGCTACAAAATAAAAACTATAATATGAGCACTACACTAGAAAGAAAGTTCTGACCTTCCTCCAGTGAATTCAATTACTTGGAAAAAAACTCAGTCTCCAGCATAGCTGGTCTTTGTGGCACAAAATGGAACGGGATTTATAGTTGGGGCTCCCAAAATATTTGGAAGGTCCTCTTAAGAGATGTCATCAGGCAGGCAGGGATTGTCTCAGAGTGCATTTCTAACGGAGTATTTATATTACTAACAGAAATAATGAGATATCTCTTTACTCATGCTCAAGTGAAACTCATGCAACCGGCCAAATCCAAGGCAATCCGAGGGGCTGAAGCACCCAGCCAGGACCACCCGTACAGCAGGAGCGAGAGGAAAAGCTCCTCAGCCCCATCTCGTATTCCCAGGCCTCCAGTTCACTGCATTTGTGTTTCTACTCCATTGCTCCCTAGGAGTCCATCTGGTGGCACAAAACCTCTTCCTGTTCCTACAGCAACTTCCTTCTGTCTCATGGGGTAAAAGACAGGCAAGGGGAGACAGCTAGTATCTGGAATGCTTGGTTACGTGCCTTTCTGGCTACCAGGACCTTGGCCACCTTGAAATCCGTATGACAGACCTTGCTGCCTGACGACTGAACACTTCTCCCAGTCTTAGAGCATACCACAGACCAATTAGCTTGTTCTGTGCACAATTAAGAAACAGAAACCTGCCTTTTTAAGTCACGCACAAAGGCTTTGCACCCAGTTAAGTGACCTGTGGATCACATTTGGCATTCCCAGATTTAGCAGTAGGATGAAGATGCCTAGAGCTGAAATAAGATCACACAATGCCCAAGTGACCTAACAAATTAGCACACAGCATGAAAGCAGTGTGAAAACTACAAAGTCAAAAGGAAAGACTTCTGGAAGACATGCTGAAAGGCCTGGGGGAAAAAGAGGGTGTAGAGGGAAGGAGGGAAAGACAGCTAGAGGTTAGGATCTTCCAAGTACTAAAACAGCCTCATGAAATAAGAAACACTGACTAGAGTGTAGAAGAAATAAGCATACAGGAAGATGGAGAAATAAAACTGAAAAGCAAACAAATGCCTCATGAGGCAATGAAAGAGGTAATAAATTCCTTCATGTAGACAGGGCAAGACAAAAAACATCTTACCAACAGCAAACAGGATTGGACAGACCCTCCCACAAGAAAATCAATTTCATTCTGAGATAATATCTGGCTATGACTTTGTTCCATGTTATCCTGAGAAACAAACTCTAAACCAAAGTATCTGAATAGGAAAAAACAAAACAAAAACAAAACCAATCCTTGTCCTGGATGTTGGCTTTATTCTGTTTTGGTTTTCTGCTACGCGTAACAGGAGAGTAAGTACTTTCCTCAGCCAAAGAGGTTCCCAGCACAGCTGGCTAAAGCTCTAGAGAATTCCTGCAAATACATACTAAGAGGCTACCCAGAAATTTTCCCAAAGGATTAGTTAATGTTTTGGAGACTAATATATCAGAAGCCAAAGAGTAGTTCAAGCTAAGGGTAGCTGAATCTGACATAAGACCAAGCTGCGTTTTCTCACATGTACAGTTCTTGTCCTTTAGTTTTTGCCGGTCCAAATTTATGTAGATACTCATTTGGAAACAAACCATTGTGAAATAGTTTACCTCTATTTTTTTTTCTTTTTCAAAAGAGAGATAGGGGTGGGAAATGTATTCAACTTGAATACAGTACTAGGTGGACAACAGAACTGACAACACAACAACGACTTTCAGGAACATTTATCTCTGATTGTATCTCCTGATCTACTCAAAGTTCTTATTGAGCCATATGGCTATTGCTATTCAGTCCTGCTGACATGAGAGCAAATTGTGCTAGAACATGAAAAAACTGCATATAGAGCCTTTTTCCACTTGCATAGCTCAGGACAGGGGGTGGTGGTGGTGTGTGACTGTCAGAATCCAAGCCAGAGCTTCACAGAACACATAAAGGACAACTAGACTTTGCACTATGAATCTGGAAAGGCTTCATATGCTGGTTAATTTATAATGCCTGCTATGTGGTGCATTTGCTTTTTCTTCTCTTCTTTCCCCTTAAAAAGAGGCTTCTGAATATCTTTTGTAGACCAGGAAGTCCCCATGATCATATAGCACAGGATTCTATGAAATATCCTGACACAACTATCCAAGTGCAATTAGTTTTCCTATCACAGTGCAGTTTTCACATAGTAAAAACAGAATTTTCCTTTTTGCAGGCTTTATAGCTGTACTTCCTACAAACAGATTTTCCAAGCATAATATATCGTGTTTATTTGGTGTGGTTTAATTGTTTCAAAATTAAATTGTTAATAATGGCAAAGATTTATTATTACAACTTCATAATCAAGCTAAGGGCTAGCCCTATAAAGATCAGGACTCCAGAAGGTACTGCTTTTCATAAGATTTTCCACAGGAACAAATGTTACAGCAAACAGCAGTTTTAGATGCCTGGTGACTAGGTCAGGCTTTAGTGAAGAACCACCTTAAGAGGTGTGTAAATTTACTTGGTTGCTTCCACATCTTGATGGCATAAGGAGCCCCAGTCTAATTTGTCTGATTTTTTTTTTTTTTTTTAATCAAGAATTGAAAATTACAGCTTTTAGGCTTCTTAGTAAAAACAAACAGATAATTAATTATACAGCCAACGTGCTACATGAACCCTTATGCAAATATCCCTGAATATTACTTTCATGGTCATACTTAAGATCTTATCTCTTCTTAAACCTGAAGCATATCTATCACATACTAATACGTGAAAGTATGTTAGCTTTTTAGAAATGTGTCTATACCACAATTAAAAAAAAAAAAGAATTAACAAGAATAATCTCAGTAATAAACCTTCACATAATCTATAGAAATCTAAAAGGGTTTTTCAGTACATGATACAAAAACATCAGTATATCAAGTTTACAAGTGCTTTTTTTCATAAGATAGAAAACATCAGAAAGGAAAACATGTTTGCTTCTTAGGTTTCCAGCTAACTGTAAGCCATCTTCAAGTACTGAATGCAAGTAAAGGTGTCCATACAAACTAAGGCTATCAGAAAACAGGTAAACATACATTGTGACATTAAAAAATCCTCATTTCTCATTAGCATTTTCACACACATTACAATCCAGCAAAATATTTAAGAGTTCTAGATACCTGCTATCCAGAGCAGATGTCTTTACCAGTAGCAGGGCAATGCCAGCTGTAATCAAGCTGAAGGGCTCACCTTTGAAAATCTCTCAATCTGGTATCCTTCCTCCATGATGAAAGTTGTTGTCATGTTGTATCCAGTTTGCTTTCCATGTCCGTTCGGCCACCAAGCCTCTACTGTAGAACTCTTCAACACACAAGAGAGAAAGTCAGAGGATAGTGCACAAAAAGAGGCACAGCACACGCTTAGGGCCTCAGGTATCTTTGAGTGAATTACCACAAGTTTACTGTGCCTCAGCTGAGCATTAGTAACTGGGATCTCCCCAGCTGCAGATCTGATGTGAAAATTATTTCAAGAGAGAAGTATATGATTTCTTGTAGTGAAGTCCAGGCTTTCACTTTGTCTTGTGTCCACAACAGGCCATGAGCACACATACACGTGCACGCATACATCTAGCTGCTACCCCTCAGCTGAGGGCAGAATATCCCTCCAAAACTCCAGCATCTGTGTCAGGAGCAGACATTGTTCACTAGCCACTGTACCATACCCCTCTTTACTGACCCTTTTATCCATCACACACAACATGCAGTATACACAGTGATGCTTTTCAATTGTGACTTGGGTAACGTGACCATACTGACTGCTTTACTTACGTCAAACTTTTAAGTCAAACTGTAAGTTTCATTCTTTCTTTTCAGTTTTTTCTGCTGCTTCTCTATGCTTCCTAATCATGTAATTAATACTCCATAATTTTTACAAATGTAAAAAACCTACCTCTAGGATGATAGAATGATTTAATTTTCTCATTTTTCTAGTCACCGAGTAATATTACTATCTTCATTCCAGCTGCCTATTTCTGCTGCTCAATCCTATTGCCAACATTTGCCGGTTGAGTGCACAACACAAAAATTGTGGAAAGCAAGCCATAATGCATGCAACCAAACAATGGAGGGATCAGCACTGAATAGAGTCATGTAAGGAGTGCCTCAATCTTTTCAAATAAAATGAGGCCAGAGAGCAGCCCAACAATCTGTTTTGTTGTAGCCATACTTGGACACGAACATGAACGTATCTACTAATAGTTCAGCTTCCCTGATACACAATTATCATAACTGCTTGTGTAGAAGTACTAATCTCTGTGTTGCACGGATACAAACGGAAGCACAGAATCAGCGTGTGCCTCAACAACAAGGGAGTATTCGCAGCCACCTGGCACGGCTGCAGTGTCTCATTGGCCACTAATGATGTCATCCCCATGCTCACCATTAGCTGATAAGCAAAATGCTGTCACGCTAGCAACACAGCACTTTGTGTGGCAACTGCAGTAAGACAGCTACACATCCCGGGTGATAGGCACCACTCAAACACCTACTGATTTTGCAACAAAAACTGCAATAAGCTCTCAACTAGAAATAAATGTCTGGTGAATTCTCACTATTTAACATGCACCTCACAAGTCTTGTCATTCAGAGTAAGGGCTCCATTAGGCTCATCAACACATGAGAACACATTTCAGGGATTCTTGTAAAATCAGCTGATGTGAACTCATGCAGCAAAGCCTTTAGTGTACAAAGAGCAATAAAACACTGTTGCCTCTGCTCTGAAGGAAGTGCTTCCTCACAAACTTGTAGTCATACTCCACTAACCGATTTCTTCTGAGGTTAAGGGTGGGTCAATTAAATAAACCAAAATAATTTTTGAAGTTTCATGTTGCAGTGTCTGCTTAATGTAATCCCTGGAAAGGCTAAGCAGAGACTAACAATTGTTTTAAATGAAACTAGGCACGTCTAATCACTCATGCAACTTGCATGTCAGATGACAACAGTAACAGAAATCATATGTTTGTATGCTTTTATGCTTTCGTGTCAAAATAAAACAAAGCACCTACATACGCAAGTCACTGAGTGTGCATACTAGAACATAAATACCCTGTTTGCCTTTAACACATGCTTTTTCACCACTCAAATGACAAGAGAACTTGAGAATACATTCATAATGTATCAAACAGGGAAAACAAATGCAGCGTTACACAGCAATAGAGAAAATAAGTGAAGCCAGTAAAATATACAAAGGTTTGAAGGCAGACCTCAAATGTTATTAACTGCCACAACTGTCAGAAGCCCCAAATCCCTGCTCACAGCACATGGCTCACCCACAGATCTAACTGTGTCTGGTGGTAGTGAAGCAGAGGACTGCTTCTGTGATGCTGCTGGGTGCAGTGGAGAATCTCCATCCATGCTGTGGCTGCTGCTGCGCCTGCCAGGGCTCCCACCCTGCCCACCGCCCTGGCCTGCACTGGCAGGTTCTGTTCTGAGCAGTCAGCTCTATGAGGGCCCTGCTCTCTGAGCATGAGGCTGAGACAAAGTTCATGCTTCTTTTTACCATCGTGGGCTTGCTGCATAATTCAGGACACCTACCTATTTGCCAACTAGAACAGACACACTGATTTTCTTCATCTCTCAAGCCTATGTATCTTTTCTTAATTACACCTGTGTGATAAAACTCAATGGTTTCTACAGTTTCTAAAACCAAATTATATAGAAGTTAAATAACATTGGTGAATTAAGTCTGTCACTAGATGATTTCCCAACATCCTCTGAAGGCAAGCAGACCAATTATTTCCTCTCTCATCACTGGAGTGTACACCAAATTCATCATTTTCTAATTGAGTTCTCTCCTCATTAGAGCATCCTTTACCTCTCTAAAATTCCTCCTGAGTTTTGTCTACCCAAGGACAACAAGCCAATGTAAGGAAATACTACTCCATAAAATGTCCACCAACCTTTCTGCCAGAAAAGTTCTTTAAAGGGCTCTTTTGTTTTTATTTATCCAAAGGAGTATCTACTGAGAGGTTTGAGAAATATTTCCGCTCTTTGCTGGGAGAACCATGCATATTGTAATATATTTTAGTCCCAATCAGTCCACTAAACAATAGCACGTGAAACAAGATACCTACTGCCAGTTAAGTGACACAGGGTATTCAAAGGTTATCTACCTAAATAGCTTATTTAACAGTGGCTGGTGATGACATGATCTGATATTTTTGGTTTGCAATAAGGGAAAGGTTTTATCATCTTTTTGACAAAAAAGTGGTACTGAGCTACATGGCCCTACAGCCATGTTTTTAGAGAGAAAAAGAACTGCTCTCCTATCCTGTAAGGTGTACAGAACTGTTGTTAAAGCCAGGAACACAGTAAGGAAGGGGAGGAAGGCCTGAAACCAGCATGGAGGCAGAAAGACACATTGGAAACCAGGGGAAACATTTTGCAGTTGGCTACAACTACACACACCTTACTCCTTACCTTGTTGATGTTTACAAGCAGCACAATGCTGCCTTCTCCAGGTTGAAGTTTCACACT
The DNA here is from genome assembly GCA_013401335.1 of Brachypteracias leptosomus. Classification (NCBI taxonomy): domain Eukaryota; kingdom Metazoa; phylum Chordata; class Aves; order Coraciiformes; family Brachypteraciidae; genus Brachypteracias; species Brachypteracias leptosomus. The sequence continues at coordinate 153,403 of VYZX01016301.1, forward strand.
GAATGTTTGCTGCGTTTGCAATTTGGGAATGTTCACAGTCACAAGACCTGCAATTGGCTTGGAGCTGACTACATCAAAAATAGACTCGATTTCAAGGGTCCACTGCTGAGCACTCTTTACTAAGTGAAGGGAGAGAAAAAAATGGGAGTTTAGGAAATGTGTTTACATGCCTATTAATTAACATGATCTCTCATCAAAGAAACAATTAAAACCCCTCAGATTAAATTTAATAATTTTCAGGCTCTGCTTGAACCAGACCTACAAGGTTAATGTTGTTTAGTGCATTTGGTATCTGTGTTTACATTTGCTGACTCAGAAGACAACTACGCAGTAAGATTTATGTTTTACAACTCTTTTTTTTTTCATTAGAAAGTCATCCATGGATTTTTCAGAGTTCTGTACAAAAGCCAGAGACCATGACACCAGTCACTTCATTAGGAAGGACTTTTTTCCCACCAACTTCCATAGACATTATATTTGCTTTTAGTCAGCACTTGTATGAACATGGTACTCTTTGGGAAAGATCGTAATCACAAGGCAGTACAATCACTTTTGTTGATGAAACAAAAACAGCATTAACAGAAAATGAGCTGAATTCATCCCAGAGTCACTAGACAAAATGAACGGAGTTATGCTGGGGATGAATTGGGCCCATTGTGTCTAGACTTGACAGGCTGTATCTTTATGTCCCTTCCACCGCTGAAGTGTGGTGGAGGAAACAAGTTAATGACTTCCTGAGATCTCTCTACAGTTACCTCAGATGGTCCTCTTCTTTATAGAACTTACTAAACAAGGCAAGCCAGGGTCAAGAGCACTCAAGTTTAATGTGTAAATTTCCCATTAACTTCAGCAATCACATTACCTATCTACAAACATAGCTTGGCTAATCCTGTACTTCAAATATTACAGATGAACACCTAAGCAAAAGCAAATAAAACAGAAAACAAGGAAAACTAGAATTATGACACATTTTGTGTACACAAACTATTAATGTAGTACTAATGTACTTTCTCTTTCCGTATTTATATTCCAGCTCTCCTTCCTCCAGAGAAAGAGAGCTCTCTCTGAAAGTGAAGAATTACATCCAGCTCTGGTGTGATTTCCACTGACTTACGTAGAAAAAAGAGCAATGAATGTGTCCCCAAGTTTACATTACACCCAGCATTGCCCAGGGAAGGCCAGTTTTCAGAAATGCTGAAGGGGTTAAAAAAACACCCACCCTGCAAGGGTCAGCCATTACAGTGTGCTTTCCCTCCCCTCTAAGGGCATAGAGAAATCACAGCCCACTCTTCACTGCGGTAGGTTCTAGGTATAGAAATCAAGAACAATGAATCTTTTACAGACTCAGTGATCAAAAGGCTGTGATACCAAATCTGATGAGCAATATAACCCCAATAGGCAGCTTAAATTCTAGTTGTTCACTTACTCTCTATTTCTCAAATGTTATTACATTTGAATATTAATAAGCTCTGTCTCTGGTTCCAAAACACTCTCTGCTGAATGAAAGAGGTTTCCTCTCTCTGTTTATCCAGAGAGCAAGACTTTACCTACCAGAAGATGGAGTTGTGGGAATGTGGGAGGGACCTGAAAAGGTTTTTACTGTAACTAAATTTTAGAGAGCACACAGAGTCTGTGCTGGGGCTTTCCATGGAAATTCTAGTCACGTTAATTCTAGCTAAGATCTGCAGCTATTTCAGGAAGCTTTAAAAGTAGCCAGGGAGTGACGTCTTCCTCTTTTATTCATACACAACAACTCTGTTCCCAAGGGCTGAAATTCAACCCAGTGCAGAGGACTCACATGCTACCCTTTACTCCACTGAGGACTGAGCTCAACAGGCAGTGAAAGAAAGTGTGCGGGTGGTCTAAATTGGGGCATATTACCGTGTACAGAAAGTTTCAACAGAAAATTAACTACTTTTGCTCAGCTGCAATGATCTTCAGGACAAAGGAGAGGAAAATCAAAGGCTGTGTCAAGGGAGGAAACCAGTTCGGTAAGTTAGGTAGCAGGAATTCAGGAGGCTATCCTCTCAAACTGCAGCCTTCACAAATTATCCTTGCATAGCAAGACTGCTTTTCTCTTTCAGACTTCACGTTGTGTCCTGAAAACTCAGCACTCCTGAAACTCTGCTCACTGTGCGTTTGTCTTCCCAAGACAAAAATTAATTCCCATAGCAGCTTTTCCTTTGTTTTAAATGGAGGTGAAACAAAAGTGAGACATATTTATTGGGAGTCTTGGTAAAAACACATGCCAAAACAAAGAAAATTTTCAAAACAGGAGAACAGGGGCTAACCTCAGTTATACTACGTATATTTCTGCAGTTATTTGGGGATCTTCAAGAAAAAAAAAGATTATGAATGCTAACATTTTTAATTACTACTGTTTGTACTGAAGTACTGTTTCAAGTACACAAGGTCATAACAAAACAATAGAATCTTTCCTGAACTGACAGTTAATTGAGTTTAAAAATAAAATGGTTTGCATTCCAAAGGTGAAACAACAATAAGAAGCAGCAACAGAACTTACCAAAGAAAGGAGTCAAAGAAAAGTAAATCAGGTGATAATGGTTATAGGCCTCAATCCTAACATCTTTCCAGATACCTTGAGTGGGAAAAGAAGGGCCCCAGTCCCAACTAAATGAACACTGCTCCTGGAATACAGAATGATTATGTTACAATTGCCTATTTTTCACACAGACATTGATGCTGTTCCAGAAATAAAAAATATTTGCTATCTAGAAATAAAATATTGCCATGCATTGAAAGAATTTTTCCGATTTCCATAATCCAGAAAAGCCTAGAATATTTTTTCTCTTATTTCTTGGCCAGAACTCTGCTGCTACTACCTTATATAGAAAAATACAATTTTGTATTAAACACTCATGTATAGCAAAATTTTATATTCGTGAGATAGCAAAAGACTACCTAACCTACCACTTAAAAATACCCCACAACAGTAAAAATCAGAAAATTAAGCCAGCAGATTGCTCTCAATTCAGCTCTGAATTGTCTTAGTTTGTAATGTTAGTATTTAATTGTAGACCTAAAAGACAATGTAAACAGAAGACTAGTGGTTACAAATGTTCCAAGTATTCTGAAAGAACAATATAAAATTAAAAATTGTGCGTATATCTGAAATACTTTATCTCCTATTTTTGTTGTAACACCACAGATTAGTACAAGGAAAGAGATGCATATGTCTGGTGCATTTATGTAGTTTAGTCATGTGCACTGTTTTGCCCCTTTTTATGGTTCCCATACACAAAAACAAAGGGAACAAAAACATGGTTGAGAAATACCTTCGTTTTTAGTCCTTAGAAATGCCACCAGAATAACTGTCAGAATTATAAAATGCTGGTTAGGCAGAGAAGTACACTGCTTTCATTAGCTATTTTCAAACCTGGCCAGACCTCTAGTGAACAAATCCCTTGAAGACATCTATTCAGCTGCCCTCCAAGCTTCACACAGCCCCAGTCCCCAACGCAAATACAATAGATCTCCTTAAAGTCTTGTACAGTGACCTACAGTTCTAAATTTAGAGACTAATAACTTACAGCCAAGGCATACTAATTTTGGCAAACCACATTGCACAAGTCTGGCCTATCCCTTACATAGCTGGAGTCAGCCTGCCTGCCTATCAAGTTGCAAAAGGGCCTTCCAGGAAGCCAGCACTGTACCTATTTCAAGAGTGAAAACGGGGACAACACATTCTTAGAAAACAAGTCAGACTGAAAGCAGTTTTCCCTTTATAAAAAATAAATAAATGAATCACTGACAGGTTGTCAGGTTTCACTAATAATATTGCAGAGACTTCTATCAGAAATAGTATGCCATAAGAACAATACTCTTGTATCACTGAACACATTACCAGTGAAGTCTTGAATTTTGCCATAAATTCCTATTAAGATGTCAATATGTTTACTGCACTTAATACTGAAACTCAAACATGTAAACAGTTCTCAATTACTTTAAGATGGTAAGCAGCCAGCTTACTTTAGCAATGTCCTAGCATGTTTGTTTACTTTTAAATGTGACATTGCTGCTTTTGTTGCCATATAATTGGAACTAAAATGTTTCTGGAAATGTTTGGAGCAGCTTCCAAGTACAGCCACAGAATCACAGAATGGTTTGCATTGGAAGGGACCTTAAAGATTATCTAGTTCCAACCCCCTGCCGTGGGCAGGGACACCTCCCACTAGACCAGGTTGCTCGAAGCCCCATCCAACTTAGTCTTGAACACATCCAGTGTTGGGGCATCTACAACCTCCACAGGCAACCTGTTCCAGTGACTCACCACCCCCATAGTGAAAAACTTCTTCCATACATCTAATCTACATCTCCCCCCAAGTCAAACAACTCCTTTGAGGAAAAACACTAAGATACTTTCTCACAAATTTAAAGGTATAGTTCAGTAAAACATAAAATCATTTCTGGCCATTTTTGCTCTATAAATAAGGCTACAGCTGTTTAAGTGTCTTCTTCCTTCCAAGCTCCTCCCTGCACTGAATTCTAAGAAACACTCAGAAGAATTAATAGACTTCCTAAAATGTAGTGAAAATAAAAGTAGCAGCAAGACATCTCAGTCCTGAAGGATCTTCCTAGGACAACATGGAGTTCATCAAAACACGCCCAGGTTTAGATTAACAGGATGCCAGTAATTTTTCTGAGAAGGCTTTAAAAGAACTTTATTGAAAAAAAAAAAATTAATAACAAGAAAGGCATTTAAGTGGAGACAAATGTGCAAAAACACCCAAAGAGAGAAATAAAATCACCTAGCCATTTTATCTAGCTGCTTCAAAGCTGTCAGAAATATATGAGATGCTACTCAGATGATAGTTTGCCTTGAGTAAGTTTTAACAGCAATGAAGCTATATCTTAATCAGAGCTTCTGAGCTTCATTCATCACAGATTACATTGTTGTTTTCACTGAATATGTCCTTCAAAGTCACACTTCACAACACCATAATAAGATGAGAACAGGTCCTCTGTTAGGTAACACCTCTCTGGACATGCCAGAGCTGCCCAGTATAAATAGCACAGCACATGAGCAATAGCAAACACTCACAAAGCTGCTTGTCTGAGACTTTTACAGCCTTGGCAATTTACACTGGTATTTGCAACAGTGAACTCTATTGTCATCACGCATTGCTGAACCCACCCAGTGGATCAAAATGTAATGATGGCACATTTCTCACTGCTATCCTTCAGCAAGTTTCCTTGCTGACTCCTTGATGAAAATAGCCTTTTAGACATTCTTATCATCTAGATATGAAGCTTGGCCTTCTTATGCCTTTTGTGTTATCAACATGCTAGATTACAAGTTGGGGGGGGGGGGGGGGCGGGGCAGGAGAAGGAAGCTGCAATGAAAAATCTGCCCTACTTATAAAACGGCATTGCAGGTTTCAGAATACATCTGTAAGGACAGCATGTGGTGCATTCCTCTTTCCAAGCCTGCAGCCAGAGACAGCCAATTCTGCCCCTACCTTTCTGATGAAATTAGCATGGCACTCTCCTTTCTGCACAGGTGGAGGGCACGCCGGGGGTATGCTGTATGCTTTGTGACACCTGCTCTGCTCTGCTGCATATGAAACGGCTGATAAGAAGCGGACTTCAACAAAATTGACCTCCTTGATCATGCGGGTAATATCAAAGCTCTAGGTCAAGAGAACAGAACAAAAACTTTACAGTGCTGACATTTCTTTCCGAGATTTATAATCATTGTTACATTGGGATTTTAATACCATACATGTATTATTCAAAGGCATGTGAAGTACAGTCTCAACAGGCTCTGGTTTTGAAGGAAAAGAAAAGCTACTTCTTAAGCTAAAAAAAGAAAATACATAGTAACATTCCAGATACAAGGAGATGTTTCAGGGCAAACCACATTCCCCATTCTGAGCCTTCATTGTAGGCTGCAGCTCTCAACTTTCACACAGAAATGCCTGAAGGACAAGGATGGCAAAAGAATCTTTACCCTTCTTTCTCATTCAGAACTCATATGCATCTTTAGGAAGAGTTGTTCCAACTCAGAAAGCTGGTCTATACAGGAGTCCTTCCAACTCACACTGTGCTGTCAGCTTATCTACCACAAAGCACTGAGCTGCCTTTTGCAAAACTGTATTTCAAGCCACCTGCACTCTCATCTTCAAAATGTAGATACACATTCTATGCCATCATCAAATAAAGCATTTGGTGTCTTCCTCACTGGCTCCCCAAATTCCCTTTGGTGTGGCTGGATAGAAGCATAAATGTTTGGTTTCAGATTTATCCTGTGCTATCCAGAAAATATGATTCCAATGGCTACTACCCATTTCTTCTTCATCCTGTTCATTTGTGACAAGCCAAGTCTTGCCAACTTTTTTCCGACTTGTGGGCAGCCCAGCAAGCATCCCTTACATCTGTAGTATACAGCAGAAAATTACAGAGCAAATAGTATCCCCCATACAAAGCCTTCACAGAGTCCTTTCTGTGAATGTTGCTGCCATGTGGAACATGAGAACAAAGCAGAAGTCTGGGTCACAGTAATCCTAGACTCAATCTAATACAGGACACTCTGATTTTACAGTGAAGGCCATTTCATCAACTGTTACAAGCTGAGACAGAATGAAGTTGCAGAAATAAGGGTAAAATAATATTACTTCCCAATTCTACAGAGCCTGCTGCTGGCAATCCTTTAGATATTCTCCAAATAGTAAATATTTACCATTTCACAGACGATCTATGAAATTTCTTATTCCACTTATGGTAAAACTAAGTCACAGAGAAACTAAGTGATTTGTCCCAGGTCACACAGACTCTGCTGGCAGAATCTGGCTCCCATGTCTCAGGTCAGTAACTTAGCAATAAAACCTGCCAGAATGGTAAAAGCTGAGATATGAAGACACCAGATTTCCTTTGTAATTCAGTTATTTCACTAACAGTCTTCCTTTAACTTTTCCTTTTTTGATTCTTTTCAGAGAAAAGCAAGGATTGTCTCCTATGCTAATACCCAGAATAATTTTATATTTTAAAGCTATAAAATTAGCTTGAATCTTTTTGCCACTCTCAAGATCATTCTGTGGTGAGTAGTCTCATACTGACACAGGCTAAGCTCAAAAATGCAAGACAATGTTGTCAAAAGCCCAATATTAAAAGTCAAAACCCCTATATAAACAAAGCGCATGGAAACACTTACAAAGGCTTTACAACATGTGCATTTTCATTTCAGTATTCACATGTAAATCATTCTAATACCAATTAGTAAGCAGATTTACAGCTAATATAACAGATTTAAGCTTAGGTTTTCTTGGAGCTGTGACAGATCCCAGGAAACAAGACTTATATTATTAGCTGAATTGATCCTCTTGCATGGGTCCACTCATTTAGAACAAGACACATTCACCTCTACATCTGACCCTGCTGCTACTGAAGAGGTAAGTACACTTCTCTTTCTAACAGTTATCTGATTACACACAGAGTCCTCAGGTCAACACTTTCTGCTTCCAAGGACCTATTTTTATGCGTACTGGAATGCACTGAGAATGCTCAGCACAAAAGGGCTTTGAAGAAAAAAGCACTTTCAGAAATAAGCGCATTACTTACATATCTGTTGAACATGTTGTCTGTTCTCCCAAGAGTGATGTTGTTGATCAGGATCTGTGCTACTGTATCTACCCCCTCGAAAACCAAATTCACTTTCTGCCACTTCCTACAGAAGATAACATGCACAAAAAACCTGTTAGAATACCTAGAGTTAACAACACACAGGACAGACAATACAAAAATGCATGTCATCATTATCTTTAGCAGCAGTTGTCTCAACTACTTCCAAAAATGCTTGACTTTCTCAGTGTGGCTACATTATATCTTTAAATAGTCAAATTAAGATGACAGCTGAAGTAGCTCAAGTCTGCAACACAGCATGTTCACATACCCACCAGATATCAGATAGGCCAGCTTCCAATTAGCCTAAATATTATCCTTCCTTAGTTGGCAATTCATAAGTAATTTTTAACAATTAAAAAAACCAGGAAAGAGCAACTACCAACATGTTCTTTAGCAATAGCACTGCAGCTACACATTACAGCATAATTTGTTTTATTAGACACAAAAGTATTAAGCAGATTTTGAGCTGATGGATTAACTAGCAATTCTGCATGAAAAATGGCACAGAACTATTTTAGACATATCTTTAATGCATACCCAATGTCAAAAGGAGTTCTGAATGTCCTGCTGTAAGTCCAGTTATCCAATGAGATCCACTTGTACATCACATCATTAAATCTATAGTATGGATCCTAATAACAAACCAACAAAAAGAAAATTGCAAGACTTATTTAGTAATAGTGTTACCATATGAAACACATCATAATATTCATTAGAAGAGCACTTCTTACTTCAGACAGTCTGCAAATGCAAAATCCACCTTAGTTAGTCCTGATACTCCTTTTCACCTTTGAAATAATATGTGGAAGCCAATCTTTAGTTATATTTGACTTTACTTACATAGTTCAAAACCTGTTTGCTATAATAATTCATGATCAACCTAGAGGGAGGAGGATTTGGTTTTACATAAGAAATGACTGGGCTGGAAATAAAAAAAATCAAGACAGCTTGTGATTTAATGAGAGGAACAGAAACATCACCCTCATAATGATGGAGAAAGTAAAGACTAATAGGATTTTAAGAGGCAAATAAACAGCATTTTAGGCCTCTAGGGACAGCAGTGAACTAATCTCTACAGTTTAAAATAACTGCAGACAATTCCAGTTGTTTCTTGTCAACTAGTCTTGATGTGTTAAGGCTAAATGAAATTGTTATATATGGAGGAAGGGAGAAAGAGAAGAAGGAGAAGCAACACAATTTGGTTTGCTGTACAAAATTAAACGACTACTTTTGAGAATAATGCTGCATTTACACCAAATGTGTTCTCTTCCCTTTAGTGACACTACTCAGGGAAGAATAAAGCCACAGCTGGTCTCAGCTATGTCTGTAACCTTTTTGGCTTCATGCTGTATTTATTATCTTATGGTGGGTCACAGCGTTCCTCACCAAGGCTTGAAGGAATCAGTTATCTGTACGTGACAACCTGCTGCCTTGCACCTCATATAAAGGCAGCAGAAAGGCACAGTGTTACATCCCCGTATCAGGCAGTTCAGAGTGCAGGTACCCCGGTCAGTGACTGACAGCTCAGATCAATCCTCTTCAGCAGCTGCACAGCTGAACTGCTTTCCCAAAACAAAGACCACTTACTTCTGGACTACATGACTCAAACCTAGCTAAGAGAGAGCATAGCTGCATTAAGGTCCCCTTTGATACAAGTCTTCTACAGTATCAGCACAGTAACCATTTGCCCTGCATTTCCAGGTTCACACTGAAGAAAATCTGCCCAGATTCTTTTTTTATTTCTTGCTGAAGCGTAGATATTAATGACACTTCTGGATTTGAAATATTCTGAAAAACATTGTTTCAAATTTCGTATTTGTCTTACAAATAATAGGGCCAGGCTCTGTAGTATAAACACAAACCTATTTACATAGCAGAGCAAAACCATAACATCTAAGTGACTGTCCTCAGCAGCATAATCTCTTTTGGAGTCCCACAGCAATAAAAACACCATTCCATGAGCCCACACAGAGGGAAAGTTGTTGCCTTGCCTCTACATGCTATGCTCAATCAATCAAATTTCTTACTACAAGGAAATAAGAGTCAAGACAGAAAGGTCTTGTTACCTCAGTAAAACTGTGACCTCTGTCTTGGTAATACAGTATATCTTCTAAAAGCTAAGTCGTCATGAGCTTATACCAGAACAATTATTGAATTTTAATATATACATACCATTACTTCTATATGCAAAATGCTTGGGGAATATATGTCAGACTTTTATTAAGATGCAAAATTTAAGGCTAATAAATGCATACTAAAATGTATTTCTCATAAAAGAAACTCTGTTAAGATTACTGTATTGAGACAACAAAAGACGAGCATTAAATGCCAGAGACCATGAAAACCCACAGTATGTCCTTATAAAGCACGTTTTTAACAACTGCCTTGCTTGAACATTATTTACTATTTTATTTATTTTAGGTTATGCTTTGGAAAATGTGCATGTTACATTTCAATCATTGCTACTTGTATGTGTGAAATATTTAACAAAAGGTGGAAGATGCAAGTTGCAGATGCACCAGCAACAGACTGTAAGGCCAAAACCAATTTGGTTAGTGGACAAACAATTGACAATAGTGCCTCATCAAAGATCAAGACCCTGCATAAAAGAAACCTGCACTGTTTCTCCACAAAAGCATGGAAACTGAGAGGTTAATGAAGAAACACCTGACATCTGGAGAACACAAAACTGGCTGTTTAGCAGTGGAGAGAAATGTAGGGATGTTTCATCAGAGGCAGAAATTACATTGTCAGATGGGCTCTTACGGCAGTTTACAGAGCTGCTTGTTTAAATCTCGTCAGAGCATAGAGCAGATCCTTTTTCCTGAAGGGCTTTCTTCTTCTGTATTAGTCTGAAGCCTTCAAACTTCAAGAAATGCATGATTTCTAAAATATGTGTGATAGAAGGTGCTAATTAGCCCTTTCTGATTCCTACAAATACTATTTCTTCCTCATAAGCATCCACTTCTTCAGATGGGAACCTCCTAGCTCTGTGTACCTTACCAGTATCACTGCTACATAATTAGCAAAAGAGCTTACATGTCACACAGAAAAGCTGTTAAATGCTAATACTGGTTAGTCATTTTAAGCATGACAAATGTTGCCTGTTGTAAAATCAGTCATGTGGCAATGTTCAAGCAATGCTTTTAAGGCAATTCTCAAGGTTTAGGAAAAATGCATGACCACAACTAGGTCCTGTAAGAACGGAAAATGACTTCTTCAATACACTTACGAGATTATTGACTTTTTCATTATTAAATGCAACTGTTTTGAATGCTGGAAGATATACCTATATAGAAGTCAAATTTTTTTGATTTATCTGAAACAGAATTTAATCCCACATTAAATCATCTCCCATTAAATGTTTATATCAGAAAACTGCATTTAAAAAAACCCCAAACATTTAAAACTCTTAAGGGCACTGGGAGAATTTGAAAAAAGGTAGGAAATAGACTGCACATGTATTAAATATACTTCACATTCATTAGCTCAACATGTTCCTGGAAGCAATTCATCGAGGATTGGAGGAACCAAAACAGCTATTTTTAGATCCTACCAAACATGACAGCCTTGCATTTTTCTGCTCCCTGTAATTTGGGGGAAAATTCTGAACCACTCAAGCTCCCTGCGTCTTTGTTCTTTGCTCCCAACTTCAGTGCTGTAGCAAGCAGCAAATCACCTGCTAAGATGAGGGGAAAAGCCCTGCTACAGAGCAACAAAAGGAAGCAGTTTCCAGTTCGGGTAACAGGACATCAGCAGGACTTCAAAAGCACTGCCAGCACTAAACTGAAGGCACTGCCAAGAGAGATGGAAACTCCTCCTTCCAACGATTTTAAGGGGATATTGAAAAGCTACAGTCATATAAGCTAAGAGCTTCTTCTGTTAAGCAGGAAATGGGTAAGACATGAACATACCAGAAGCAAGCCTCAAAGCCCAAGTGAGCGAGTTAAGGCAGGCACACCCCAGCCCCATGAAGGGCCAGCATCAGCCCCTGCACAACCAGGAGCCCAGGGGAGCACAGTACAAACACCTGAATGGCACTAGGCAGAGCCAGCTGCATCCAGGCAGAAGGTCAGATTGTAATAAAATCAAATTTAATAAAGGGAACACAACACAGATTCCTTTACCTTATCCTATTTTTGTTATGATCAAATTTGAAACTGCCTTGCTCTTCTCTCATAAATCAACTCTGCTGGTATTTTATAATGTGCACCATAGGAAATCCTGTGGATGTAATAGATTACTAAAATAAAACTTCCAAGTAGTGTTTCATGATCTACAGTTTAATGATTTTGCTGTTGCCAACTTCAGACTGGAAGCTAAATAGTTAAGATACTTCCCTATATCCATGCACTCCTTGATATCTCAAGTGATAGCAGTCCGGACATTTATACAATTTTCATCAAGCCCAGCTTCACATATTTACAGCTTGAAGTCAAGCTGAACTAACGATAGTAATGAATGGATCGTATTCTTGGAACGTGAGTTTTGGAAGTTCATCCTAAAGTAAGTCATTTTTGGTAGTTACTCCAACAAAGCAGTAAACTGAATGTCACCTTATGCTCAAGATGTATTACAGCTGAACACTGAGCCAAATACTACTAAAGAGTTAATTAACAGGATATTAATACCCATTGCTTAATATTCTTTAAACACTCTGCTGTATATAACAGGCTACTACAACTTTTATCTATTTTAATTTCACTAAGGCTTTTGAATGCTCCCACATATGTTCACAACTCAGCAGAGCACATATGTTTTAACAGAAAATAATGCACTATTGCGTATTCATCAATGAATGCCATTTAACCTGTTAGAACCATATGATACCCAATGCAATTGTTACCTGGCTTGCTTTGCAAAAATCTAAGTTATGATGAAGTGTCAGAAAATATACAGAAGCATATTTTATACAAATGCAGAGCAAGCTACAAAAAATACATGCTACTTCACAGAATTGCAGAAATATCACTTCAGATATATAAGCTTCTGTCTCTTGTAATATACTTTAATATCCAAGTATGACCAAGACCACTCTAACGTCCCACGTCAAGTGCATGCCCTTGTTGTATAACAAGGAACTGCAACGTTATATAGCCCCTGTATTAGCACCACAGTTGCAGACCCACAATAATAGTTCTTTACAAATCAAAGTGACAGCTAATAAGACAAAACAGCCTTTCTGTATGAATGCAAATGGCTGGCAAATGATAAAATCCAGCTACAACAGCCATATTCATCAGAACAGCAATTTTATAGTCACCTGCCAGCAGAAATGGCATCATGCAGTACTTGGACATTAAATGCTAGAGGACAACAATTCCTGTCACAAAGATTTAAAGCACAAGTTACCTGCTGATACATATTGCTCATCAGAACTGTGCCTGAAAGCAAATACTACGCTGGCAGTAGTTAAAAATGAAATCTTCAGACCAAATGGTTTCTGCAAATCTTATTTTACCAGAGACACAGGGTTAGCAATAGATTTGTTGCAAGTTTGTAAAACAACTGTGCTTATACCCAAGCTTTGCACTGACTTTATTCAAGTATTATCCTTGTTTATGTGGATTTTTCATGTATTTTTAAAATTTTATACATAAATAGTAGCAAGAGCTACAGAGTCCTAATGAAATGTTATTAAAACAACCAAGATGAACACATACTCTGATGCTATCTCGCCCTTACAGCTTTTATCATAGTTAATTCAGCACTTGAACTACTTTGCTTGAACATGGAAGAAAATACTGCTTCAGTAGGAAACGCAAAAGTATCTTCTTCAAGAGAATTTTCTATGATATGTGCATTTGGTGCATTCAGAAAGATGTGTTCATCCAATGTATATTTAATAAGCCAAAGAGTAAAGACATCTCTAGAATGAACGCTAAGAGGATCCAGAGAGATGAGTAATGAATCCTCAGTGTCAGAGAGATGTCTTTCAATTCACATATATGGCCTGCACAGCAGATTAAAGTAAGGCTGCAGACACGCAATCAGCTAGAGCATCGCTAGGCAAAAACAGTTTGTGCATCGATCTATATTTGAAACAAACCACACACTGATAAATAAGTTGCTTGCAGCCTACTCTTGCAATCTAAGCCACATTTTGCAGGCTTAATATCCAGCAGCTTATTCTGGCAGCCCTTCTTCCCCTCATTTGTGAGATACCTCATATATTGTTGGAGTAGGCCCTCCCAAATTTTGTTTTCAATTTCTGGTTTGGGTGCCAACCCATGAAAAATTCCAAAGATACAGAACCAAAGGATGCAGTGCTCTTTGCCATTTGCAAATCACAGAAATGCATAGGTTTCACTAGGTCGCTGAACATATGGGCCTTGCTATCCAGAATTTAGTTCCCACTTGTTTTGTTCCCCTATTTCCTGATACAGATTTTCAGACCGATCTTTGCTGTTGATTATAAGCAGTAAGCTTTTGGATTGCTGGTCCAGTGACATTTTCAGTAGAATAAATTAAAATCCTACACTCCATGGCAAAGAGCAAAAGGAGCCAATGAATAAAAAACACTACAGCCCCAAGCTTTTATATTTAGGCAACTATAATGAAACTCCTAATTCCACACTTGACACAACCCCAAAAAGAGCTGATTTCCAGAGATAATGAGCACTGAGGAAATGGAGCTCTATGCCTCTAAAATTCAGGCTGTGTGCATGTTTTTGTATGAATAGGAATATAGAAACATGATTTTATGCATCTGCATTTGAAAACACTGGGTCATAAGCATTTTCACTTCAATGAAGAAACCTCAGGACTAACAGCTGAGCCACACTTTACAGCTTGAGCCACATGTTGCAACAAGTTATGTCACTGACTCACTCCAAACAATGCAGGTTTGCTGCTTTGAAGAATGCTGCAACTATGGCGGCAGGGATTGATGACACTTGACACTACCTGTGATAGATTTAAAATCTGCCAAGGCTGCTCTTGTATTTTGGTATGTTCTCCGTTCCATCTTTCAAACAAAAAAGTGATTTTAAAACAATTTAGTTCTCCCAGTGCAAGTATTTGTGTGAATGTTTCTTTCTGTAAACAGTGCTTTGCTAAACTGAGTAAGTATGGGTTTAAATTGTTCTTAAATTACCTGTACACACCTATATATATAAACAAGTTAGCTCATTCTGAGCTTGAACTAACCAGATACCAGCTGGGTCCAGTCCTGAGGTCAAGCAACCACATCAGTGAAGTATTTCAGTTAACTCAGCTTCTCAACAGAGGGTACTAATTCTAACACCACCAACTTAGCAACAGTTTCCAGACTGCAGCAGGTTCACATCTGGCCATATCAGCATGTGTTTGAAGCAAGTTCATACTTGTATTCACGTAAACATGTTTTAAGTGTCCACAACCAACCATCATCGATTTAATTAGCCAAGCACCCATCTACCTATTAGCAAGACCCATGCTGCTGGCCAGCAGGCTGACTAAGCTTTCACGCCTCTGTGCAGGCTTGGGATTCTGCCCAGGCACATGAGAGTTCAGGATCACAGCCTCATTTCCAAGTATCATACTGCTGCTTGAAATGACTAAAATTACAAGTCAGTTTACAGCAATGCAGCTAAATTAGCAATCACATTTTCTCACTTCGTAAGAGTACTTATTGTGAGCAGTTAAATGTGAGTCTTTCATTACGTCATTACCTTGCACGCATGAGCCAGTGCATTGGTCACAGTTTCTCCTGAATGATTATTCACACTTCTTGCAGCAACACCTCCCAGCACAGCTGAACACCTGAGATGTTCAGTTTACCTTACGCAGTTTTGCATGGGAGAAACTGGCACAGGTCTCTTCACTAATCCTCCAGATATAATCTACCTGCTCACTGCACTTTTTAAAACTTTAGAAAAGCTATTTTAAAACCCTAATTGTGTATGTTCAAAGTGTCACTTAGCACACAGATGTTGAAACAACAGACCGTCATGGCTCAGTTTATCCCTTCTTAGTGTATTTACTTTTCCAATGTTGACTATTTCTTTTATTTGGCAGTGACACGCTTTGGAATCTATTATTAGTGCTGGGATTCCCAACCTATGTCAACACAGAATAATGCTAAAATTATCCTGCCTGAAGTGGCGTCACTTTCTCCTTATACCTCTCTAACTTTAGTCACAGCAGAGCAGGATAATAATCTGAAGAATAAAAATTAAAAGTAGAAAATATAAAATACATGAATGCAGAATGTATTCTTTAAATAAATGTTGTACAAGAAACGCAACATTGGGCCCGCAATAAATACAATATATAGGTATGTCTGATATACACAGACAATGTATGACAGTACTTCATGTTTTCTTGTACAGAAGTGTATTTATTAGTTTTATAGATTACTTTGTTAACTTCACTACATTTCTTTTTCTCATTCCAGGTACATATTTCACTTTCCACATATTTCCTTTCAAGAAAATATCTTGTTTTAATGGTGACCCAGTTAACGCTGTTTCTTGTTTGGTGCAAGTGACAAGCAGCTTATGTTGGTATCAGAGTCCTTTGCTACCAATCTACACCTGCAGTTTGGATCATTATTACCATAAAGCGACCACTATCTTTTCATAAATCTAAAAATTAAAAGAGGCAGTAAAAAATAGAAGCAGCAAAGCTTCTTAAAAGTGTTAAGGCAGGAAGTAGACTTTAAATGTATCAGTTTTATATCCCTGTTTTGGAATATACTTCCCTTATGCACCATGGGAGTATACAACCTCAACTGTTCTGATGTGCTCTGCCAGTGTTAAAAAGAGATTTTTAATGGGCTGAAACGCCTGAAATCCCTAGACTTCTTGCATCAACAAGTCAAACTTCAACAGGGTGGGTTTAGCTTTTCATTCTTTTGAGGTAACATTGTAGGGAAACGTGACGTGATCATATTGTAGATATCTAACATTAACATCTCGGTTCAGTGTCAAAACCACAGAATCTCACACACTGCAGTGCATGGGCTCGCACTGGTCTCCCTGGCCCAATTTGGGACTGCTCTGCCGCGGATAATCTCCAGTTATCCACCCGAGGATACTGCAGCCACCAAACCCTTTGCCGCTGAAGGGGCTAAGGGAACCAAGTCTGACTGCTCCACCAGCAGTGCCAGCAGCGGCTGAGGCAGCCCCCGGGACCGAGCGCTGTTTCGGGGAGCGAGGGCGTTGCCTCTAACAATGCTTCTGTAGATCTCACACGGGGGCTGGCTTTTCCTTCGTGGCAGGCTGCCCACTTCGGAGCGGGACGGCGGGTGCGAGGCGTCTCCGCGGGCGCCACCGCAGCGCCCTACCTGGGTCTCCCCACCGCGCCCCAGGCACGGCCGGCCACGGCCACGCCGCCGGGCGAGCTGTGCCGGCGCGGCTGCCTACCGTACCTGGACGAGGCCCCAGCGGTGCAGGGCGGTGTGCACGCAGCCCGGCACCTCCCCTCGGAGCACCACCGAGCCGTTCCC
>VYZX01016302.1:19625-44567 GCA_013401335.1 Brachypteracias leptosomus
TTCTGTTCAGACACAGATGTGAAAAAAGACAGGGTAAAGAAAAGGAAAGGGATATGATTGTCCTCCATGTTTCACAGCTAATTGTTGTTGTGCTTTGGAAAATTAAAGTTTTGATATGGAAATTTAGCCTTACACTTCCAAATAAAACCATGGCAGGAGATTAATCTACACAAGTCCAGCAATATGATTAACTAATCCAGTCTTTGTGTCTGCGGTGGGTATTTTAGCCTAAACATTTGTAATGTAATCTATCATGATAATCAGTAAAATGTGGATACTTTGCATAATACTTTAATAAGTGTGTTTGTGCACAGCATAAATCTTTAATTGCTGGTTTGAGGAGGCCAATTTTAGCAGCTCTCTGTCAGCCTTATTATGATGAATCAAGTTAGTTTATACATGTAGCTTACTTCTGTGTCTGAATTCATCTTGCATTTCCACTGGCTTTTAATGGAGGAAATCACAGGGCAGATCTGTGAAGCTAAAAGCTTATCATATCTTCTGATACTGAGATTGCAGTATCTGCCTGGCAGAAGATGGTGAAACTGTGAACAGCCACAACTCTCTTCGGGGTGGGTATGGAGCTGAATGAGAAGTAGCCACAGATGGCAAGCAGAGGCTGAAGTATGCATGGTGGGTCAGAACATGCAAAAAATTACTCTTCATGAGTGTTTTCTGCAGAGTATAAATTTGTTGTGTGTCATATGGAGAACAGCAATGAAAACATAATCTCTTTACTCTATGTTCTCATTTTCCTATGTAAGCATCTTTTCTTGGTAATTAGGGCTTTCCTAGGTACGGCAAGGCAGGTTGAAACTGTCTTCTCTGCTTATTGAATCAAAATCATGGATTATAATTGTGAGCCAGACCTGACAAGCTCTAAGACACTGTTGTATACTCTTCTGCAAAAGAAGTATATTCCTAGAATGGCCCTACTAAAGCCATTTAAAATCATTCCTGTGAGTGAATTAAGCATATGTGTAAGTATCTGTGGCATCAGGATCTATGTTTAAGATGGCTGGTGAAGCACGATATAGCCGTGAGAACTGATTTAAGAATATAAATTTTCTTGGCTAATGAATCATTCTCCTGACAAAAGAGAAAGATAGGGGTGACTTAGTACGCATACCTGAATCTTTTTTCATGAGTTATTCTGCATTCTGTTATACCCAATACTAATTTTTCTCTGTACTGCCTGAAAACAGAGCAATTAATTTATGGTGATTTNGGACACAGCACGGAGAACCTGCTTGGTGGTAGAGGCCCCAGCCATATCCAGAAGTTTTGAAGAAGTGTGCTGTATGACAGCACCTTCGACATCTCCAAGAGAGAAAACACCATTCATTCGAGGCAGGCAATGAGGGGTAAGATGATCTCATCTTCATCATGGCCTAGTGGACAGGTCCAATGTGTGGATGCAGAGATGATGATCTGATGGGTACTTGTACAGTTAGAGTATGGAGGAATGCAGACATCATTTCTCCCCTTCTGACCTTTTCATACAGTCCCAGGCCTGGGTTGAAGCTCTGCATATGTCTATAAAGTACAGAGGCAGAGCAAAGCCCTTAGAATTATTAGTTTGATCATTCGCTTAAATCAAAGGAACTAAGATTCATGGGTGCACCTTAGCAAACAGCAGGAACTTAACCTCTGACTATATAAACATAGAATTAAGTTGTTATGGCAGAGCTGACTCTAAAATTGATAATAATTCTACTGAGGCTCAAATATAACAAAACCAGAACTTACTATTATTTTTTGTTTGAAAGAATGCCTTTGACATTAAGATACTAAAATTCAGTTGAATTTAAAATGTAAAGAGTTTAAAGCAATGTCTTTTTGAAAAAATGATTAAAACCATTCCATAGCAAACCCTGCAGTTTCCCTTCTCTTTGCTTGTAATGACAATAACACTGTCCACACTTAACTTCCCTGTCATTTACAAAGTTTCATAATGCAACTACAGACATTTGCTCTGAGGCTGAACTTATGTCAGATAGCTTCTGAGCCCAGAAACAATTTGGGCTTTGATTTGTGAAATAGAGGTACCCTGAGGTCTTTATTCTTGCTCTGAAAAAGCTTTTATAAGTTTTTGGAAATGTCATGTAGGAAACTTGTGAATATAGGGACCAGATTATGACCCAATTATCATCTGTGCAAATCCAGAGTGGTTACACTGAGTTCAGTGAAGATGCTGAGGATTTAAAATGATGTCAGATGGGATCAGAATTTAACTTCTTGTTTCCTATTTTAACTTCATATCTAAATACTCCAGTAGAAACATTAAAAGTTTAATTGTATGGCCTTTCCCCCACCCCTAAATTCAGGCATTAGGAAAGTAAATCTTCCTTTTTTATGCATTGCTATTTCATAGTGGTTTTCCTTTTTTTTTTTTTTTTTCTAAAATAAACTATAGTGGAGAATACAATTTTCTGTTGGCAATTTGCTCTTTAATAAGCTGTTTAACATTCTAGCTATTCAAAGCTCTATGAAGCAAACTTACTGCTGGTTGCATTTTACTCTAAAAGGTAATGATGATTATCAGCTAGGTAGAATGATGTAAGATAATTCAGGTAAACTAAAATGGCTAATGTAGATTACTGTGAATTAATAATTTAGAGATGTTCAGCAGAGGATTGTTAAAACAGTACTGTAAACACTCAGGGGGCAAGGACCAGGCTTTTATTCCTTGCACAGATTCCAGAACAACAGGACCCATGACTGTGATGGCTAGGCATACATACTAGAAATTGCAAAAATATAATATCACCCAAGCAAATCAACAATGGGTGATTCTGATCCCAGTGTAGTGAAACTGTGTTGTCTTTAACGGTGTTATTCTCTATTTACTGCAGTGTAACTGTGCCCTATTATACCTATTCTCCTACCCAGCATTTTATGACAGCAATAATGAGTATGGCACAGGGAATTTTCATGGACCTTTATTCTGCTCTACCACAGCTTCAGTGATGCTGTGGGAGATTAAGTAGCATTTCTTTACCAGCCCCAGCCCCAGCTCTTTCTTGACTCAGAAGGATTTGTCTGGTATAGAAGGAAGCATCTGATAATGTGTCCTACCCCACAGGCACCATATGCTCAGCAGCATTCAAGTGGTTAAATGATCAAGAATGTTTATTAGCCTCTGGCTGCACCTGAGGCCATCAGATTCTTCCCAGCTGGCCACTAATCCCCTGGAAACACCCTACAGATAGATCACTATTATGTACATACACAGTTAGGGATTTATGGTATGCTGCTGTCTGCTGAAAAGTAACAGGGTAGGAAATAAGAATTCAGAGGCATTTGAGTTAAAATGTAAGTTAGCTGCAGTAGTGACTTGGGATCCTGTGTGCCAAGGCATGTAAATGTCTTCCCAGCACTTTGTCAACATGCTGCAGCAGCCTCCTACAAGCTCTCTTCAGTTTCTGCTTTTTTGCCCTTTGCTTCATAATCATCGCTTTCCAGATGTCGTTTGTTGCGGGGATGGCTAGAGATGCCATAACTCCTTTCTCCCTGGGACCCTCTAAGTCTCCAGTGCATTGGATTAGATTTGCCTACAAGTTCCCTGTTGCTGATACTGGCACAGACTCATTGTACTGCTGAGGGTGGAGCTGCATCTTCAGATGTCACTGACTGCTTAGAGATGGCCACTTTGCAGGTGGAGGTTATCTAAATCACTGAACCAGAAGGAGAAGCTCTTGAAAGTACCCTAAGGAATAGGACTCTCACATGGGAGCTGGGAGACTTAACCTCAGTCCCTAATCCAAGAACAGTTTATGACAAATAATCCATAGATAAAATCATTAGAGTAGAGGCACAAGTCCTCCCAAAGGAGATCGCTTACTACATCTCATCCAGTGAATCTCTGAGGTCAATGCAAGGTGAAAGAGTTGCTGGGGAAACCTAAAGTGAGCAGAGCCCTCCCTTAGGAAGGACTAGCAAGGTGTTGGCACACTGTTTAAGATGTTCTCCTCAGAGATTTTTAAATTCTTCAGGCAGAAAAGGGAACAACCAGGAAAAGGGCTGTCATGTTCTGAATGAAAGCATTGACAATTGCTTAATGCAAAGTGAGCTTTGCTTCCTTCTGCACTGCGTTTTGTACAATATTAAATTTTTGAAAGGTAGAGCTTTGTCCTTCAGTCTCAAGTGAGAGGTCAGTACAGTGTGCTCAGGTAGTTGCCCCTGGGTATGGCTGAGTAAAGGACATGTATTTCATGGGCAGGAGCTCTGTTCTGTATTTTATGGGTTAGTTAGCTTTTAAAATGCTATTCAGCCTGCTCACTTCATAGACCCGGTTCTGAGGTGACTAATTCTTCACATTCATGAAGCTGGATAGAGGAGGACTTATTCACTGAGACGGTGTCTAATATGAAGATGGTGTATGCAAAAATTAGGGAATAGTCATAGTCAAGGCATTTGCACCCATTTCTGGACTTGGAGCCAAGAAGAAAAAAATACAGTCTATGCCTTCTGTTATACGCTTCATTGGGTGAACAGTGTTTTGTATATTAGTAAGTAGATTTGTCTTGTACTAACAAAAATGTAAGCAATAGCTAACATTTATGTTTCATTAGAGAGGGACAATGTCCAAAACCAGAATAAAACAAATTTGAATTTTCCCATGAAATAAGATTGCAAAAATTTTTGGCTTGACACAATAACTTTCAGAAATACTGAAACCATTTCATTCAGAAACTAATCAAGCAATACTTCTGTATTTTTAATGTTCTTTTACTTTATGTAAAAGTTTAATTTCCCAAAAGTCATTTTGAAGCAAAAAGTGAAACATTTCATTTGACAAGCATAAACATTATTGAAATGTTGACTTTTTCAAAACATGAATTTCAGGAAAGGTTGTGTTTTATCCACTGAAAATCCATATTGATAAGGGAATTCAAATGGAATCTAATACTCAAGTGTCTTGCATGAAGTACTGAGTCTTTCTTAAACTGGCATTGAATTTGGATACATAAGAAAAAATGCATAAAGAACTGGTTTGCAGGCTGTTGCTGAAATTACTTGACTCCAGTAACATTCACTTGAAGAAAATTTGGACCGAAAGAGTCATGAAAGCACCAGAAACAAAAAGACATAATGTTTCTGTTCTATAGAATAACAGTAATTTTCTTAAGTACATTTTTAGAGAAGTCTCCTTTTTTAACCTTCTTCAGCAAAACCTATGCTTTGAGTGAATGGTTTTGCAAGTACTGGTCCAGCTGAGCCAGCTGTGTGAATAAGCAACCACGCCAATCTACACAACAGAATCCATATGGAGGGGGTAAGCCCTACCTAAGCCTCCCTGCTAGGGGAACATGACCGTAGGTTTGAGTGCTTTCTGTTAACCCATGTGTGTAGATAACCATCACATCATTTCCTACAGTTATTAGGTTAGTCTTATATATATATTTTTTTGATTTGTGGGTCAAATCAGTCATTAGTTTGGAAAGGAGAAGACAGTAGTGTAATTCCACATGATGATGCCTGAATTATTTTTAGTGTGCTGAGCTCCACCAAACACTTGTATGTGGCACTACATTAAAGCAGTGAGAGAACACAAATCTTGAGTAGGCAGGAGTCATTTTATACATGAAATTTCTGCTGAAAAACTGAAATGTGAGACCTAAATGAGAATCTCTCAGCGTGCATTCAAGGCAGCTGTTCTGCCAGAAGAGGCCCAGATCTCTAGAGGTTCTACAGTGATGTGTTTAGTTGTCAATAATGATTTTTTTAAAGGTTTCCTAAGAATAATTCACATATACAAAGTGCAGACATACAGGTCAATAGTGTATATTTGAAAGAGTTCATAAGCATGTAAGATCTATTAGAGTTTAAAGGATCAATAATTCTCTTAGGAGCCCATACATATGCATTGACAAGACAGGGAGGGCTGTTATTATAGTCTATGAAATCAATAGTCCACATTTAAGAACTGTATGAAAGGTAGTTTTAAATGTGTATCAGATCAGGCAATACCATGTTACTAGATGCTCAAGGATCAATAAGTGGGTTGTAGCCAACTCCAAGATGATAATAATCCAGGAAAGGGCTCATGTCTGATCTTTTGGGTTCTACCAAACAGTCTGGGACCAACTGTCAGATGTTATGACTATCTTTATGTCAGCAGCACTGCTGTTTCAACTGCACTGATATTTTTTTTTATGATCCCAAGTGGGTTCTGAGCACTGCCCTTTCCTCATTCAAGTCAGCACTGCATGTTTTCTAAGCTTTCAAATGCCACGCAATGTTTAATGTGCGATTAATAAACGAATTCAGAAGTGGCAAATTTTTCTTGTCAATATGGTATGTTTTATCTTCAAAACGAACAAACAATGCAAAACAAAGCAGCCTTCCAGCAAAGCTCCAGACAAATGAAATATTTTTGAAAATGGATTGATGTAACTAAGAAACCTGCTGAATTATCCTGTTTCCAATGGATTTCAGCTACAGAACTAGTATCTGTGAATGTCAGATAGAGGTCCAGCCCTGATATATTTAATTATCACTATCTTCCCCTGAGAAATCTGATTATTCTAGGCAATGCTCCCCAAGAAAGTTATTATCTCGATTTGATCTATTTAAGAAAGGATTTAATCTATTTAAAAAAGAGGTTATGACAAGGCAAGTAGAGGAGGGCATTGCTCCTTTTGTCAAACCCTGATGTGTTTCTAATTCATTTGCAGAATACCTGATACTGTGGAAATGCACATAATGATGCAATTACTGAAAATTCAGTCATAATGATGCCAAACGACACTCCCACTGGGGCTCCTCTCTGAGGATTGAACCCAGGGGAAGGAAAGCTCCATGTTCCTTCTGTTCAACTTGACATTAACAGGGCACACGATTAGAAGAGTTGAAATGGGTTCACTAGCCTGTCTCAAAACATGCATTAAGCTTGTAGGAGACTGAAAAGTTAATGTTGTCCAAGGAGCAATCAGTGGGGAAATGGGAAAAAGAGAATGTGGGGAGGAATCTGTGGCTGGGAAACAGCGAGTCCTTTTCCAGTTCCTGCTTTGTAGGCAGTGATAGACATTAGTTCACATCTTCTCAAGATGATAGTATTCAACTTGTGTCCAGAGGTGCTAGGCATGTGCACTCATATTTTAAACAATACAAAGCAGTATATCATGTTCTCAGGAAGATAGTCAATGTATAAGCTGTATTATCTGTGTTGGCAAGTCCAGACTGGTCATAGTAAACCTTCCTGGCTTTTGAATCTATCACCTAGAATGAAAGCCATGGGCTCCATACTGGTCAAGAGGACTTTCCATTTTACCTTTGTGGTGGGTTTACCTTGGCTGGGTGCCCGGTGCCCACCCCTAGTCCCTCTATCACTCCCCCCGCCCCCCNAGACAGACCCACTACAACCTTTCACTTTCATGAAGAAACTGGTTAGGTTTTTATTGCACTGATAAATATCTCACCTATAAACAATCAGGTCCATCCTCATCCCGGTAAATAAATACTAGGATTATGGATGTCTACCTTGCAGTCCCAGAATAGTGCCACAATGTTGAACGATTTCTTCTGCATAGGAAGGTGTTCAGGCTGACTGTGATAGGAATCAAATTTTGGATGACTCAGTACTGGGAGTTGTTAGCTCTCCCTTCCAAAATGCAAAAGAAATTAGAACAGAACCTGACTTTTACAAACAGCAGTAGGCCCCCAAATAAGACAAAAATACTAAATAAAATGAAATATGCTAAAAGGAGATTCCACTTCTTAAAATTCAAGCACTCTTCTGATGATAAAAATGAATACATTAAATAGAAAGCAATAAGATAGCAACATTAAATAGAAAGCAACTTTTATTCTCCTCTCTTCTCTTTCTGAGTCTCCTTCTACTAAATTTAGAACTTATATTTATGTAGTATGTTCAGACATCTTGAAATAATGGTGGAAACAAATATAATTCAATATTGCAGCCTCACATGCTATTTTATTTAACTGAAATAAACAGAAATCTTCATTTCTCAATGGTAATTCACTGGAAAAGGTACATAAAGCCTCACCAGTTGATAAACTGAACAGATCATAAAAGAATATTAGTATCATAAAACTTTCAAAAACATAAATGAGGAGATAATATGAGGGGTGGGATTTGCTAGTTGAAAGATGGGGGCAAAATCTAATAAGAGTGGTCTACTTTGCTTCTTATTAAGTTACTGGTGAAAATGCAAAGATAATTTTAATAAAGGAGATGTTGGCTGCAGTCAACCTTTTTTGTCTCAGAGGTGAAATTTTAAATAGTCAAATGAGCGTGAGAATAATATGGCCCCCATTAAAGTGATTTTAAATTTAAGCATAATTTTTACTAATACCACTGAGCAATGGGAATAATTAGAATGGTTTCAGTAATGCTGGAGATTTGAATAATTAAAGACACAAGATTAATTTGAGAAGAGGCATCATTAACCTAAATCAAATATTAGATTTCTTGTAAAGAAGAGGGGGTTTAGCCATAACCACATTTTTCAGATAGGGAATCTCATTAAATACCATGGTTTGTGTTTTACTCTGCACCCACAGGATTTACATGAATATTAAATCTGTGTGTATTGAATACAAGCTTTTAAATCCCATGATATGCCCCAACATTTTTGTATTATATAAAGTATTAATTCAATAATCTTGTTTTTGCTTTGGATGATAATAGTTACCTAAAGGTCACTTTCAATCACATTTTTTCCAGGAAAGGAATAGTAAAAAATTCAAGCCTGATCTGGTCAAAGCCTTTTTTCTGCCTGAATATATTATTTCTAGGCTCCATTTATTAGTGTTACAGATGCTTTTTTTTTCTTTTTCTTTTTTTTTTTTGAATGAACTGAAAAGCATTTTCATGAAAACCAAAGCAAAGAGTAAACACAGGACAGAATGTATATATGCTGTACTGAGAACTACAGTTATCCAGCAAGGGAGGGAATTCCTCAAAGGAATAATAAGTAGAGCACTTTTGTTACTTGGTTGTTAACAAACATAGTGGTTAATTAAAATGCAGAAGTGGATAATTAAACAAAGAACTCATGATAAAAAAAGCAAAGTTTTTCTCCATTTATAGGAAAACAGTCCTTCATAAATATTGATTTGGGTTATATTTTTTTTCTACAATGTGGTGGTTTTCTATAAATATCAGTATCTGATAATGAGCACATCCACTACTCATTATTTTTCTACTTGCAGAATTTAATGAATAGAAATGCATTCATTATATGGAAATCTATCTACCTGTTATGCCTTTGATGAAGCCAGCTCCTGATTTGAAATTTTGTCCACCATTAATGATATGCAAAAACTCTGTCTTATCTTTAATGATATTGCCTGAAGAATTTATCAATGGAATTTATTAGATGATAATTCATCTTCCATGCATGACTTAGGCAGCTGCATCTCACTTTTGTATCACTTTTTGGAATATTATTTCTCTGGGGCTTTATACTCTGCCCTTCCCAAAAGGTTTTCTGTGATGGAAACAACCTATTTCTAAACCAGGTTTGAGTTTGTTGACTCAATAAAACCCTTTCTTTTTCTTGGAGCCTTCTGAAAAGTATTGGCCGCTTGTCATGAATTTCCCAAGACTGTAGGCCAGCCAGCTTGAATTTTGATTGAATCAGCGTTCCATGGTTTATTCACTGCTCCATTAGAAATTCAACTTCCTCCACCTTCACTGCCACAAGTGAAAGCTTATATTGAACCAGGTTTGTCCGAGCAAGTGCTAACTTTGTATTGAGGCAGCACTCACTGCTACATGCAAAGCTGAGCATTTTTGATTGCTAAAGGTCTCTGCTGGGGCTGTTTTGGTGGCTGCAGTTCTTCCACTTCTGTACTTTCAGCAGTCTGAACACCAATCGCTTAATGAAGCTGGAGGTCTAGGTCTATGTCTATTGACTTAAGGTAAACACATTTATAGCATTTTTGCCTTACTGCAAGCAAGTCTCTATAGTTCTCTACACAGTCCTTCCATTTGACTTGGTAAATTGGCCCTGCTCTTCTAATACCTAGAGGATGATCTTTTTACAAGTTCAGGAAGAAAGAGCAGAAGATGATTGCCTATTTAGATACCATATGTATTCTTCCTGAAGATGTACTCCTTGTGCTCTCTCTTTCTTCTTTTCTGAAGTATAGCCACATGGAAGCTGTTCTGCCATCAGTGTGACAAGCCATGTCAGAAAGAAACCTTATTTCAAATATGATAAAGACTCCTCCAAACAAGAATGCATCTAATTTAAAACTGTTCAAAACTATTTCCTTATCACGGGTGATTGGATAAAAAAGATTGGCCCTAAACTGTAGCCAGGATGTTTAGATTAGGTATTAGAAAAGCTCTGCTCCAAGACTAGTGCAGGTACATGAAATCTCCATCTGTGGAGTTTTTTTTAAGAGGACTTAAACATCTGTTGGGAATTGATCCTGTCTTGGGAAAGAACCCTAGGCTTGTTTTCTGTGAAAGTAGGAGGGCACATACACATTAAATTACTGTATTGTAGTGGTTCCTTGATAAGGCAACTAACATCTAACACCTCCCATCTGGAAACGCTTCTCAGATCTGGTCCTTTTCTATATTGTCCTCATGCATGGGTACCTCCAACATTGGAGTGACCCTGGGGGAACAGGGAACACTGTGCCTTTTCCTTCTCCTCTAAGAAAGTGAAACTCTCACCTTCCTAAGAAAGGAAATGGCTATATGAGTCACCCCTGCACATGCAACCTGGCTTGCAAGTCTCTGTCCCTGCAGGCCATTTCCGTGGTTAAACTCGTGAAGAACTATGTCCACAGGTGTCCTGCACTGTTTCTCTCTCTTTCCTCCAGCCCTATTTCTACTTCCATCATGATCCTTGCCCCTGACATAAATCTATGTTTTAGCCCCAGACCAAAGGCTCCACATTTTTGTCAGGCTCTGACTGGATGGTTTACCTCAGCTTCCCATTCATTCACTTTCAGTGCCAGCATTTGGATCAATTAGAACTGATGTTATCTTGCCTGGAGCGACAGGCAGAGCAAGTGCTTAGCGTGTTCCCCTGGGTATTCATATTTTTAGCCCCTCCTCAGTCACCTTCACTGTCACCAGCAGCCACAGCCATAGCCCCAGCATTTGAAACAGCCACAGCAGCAGCTTTTCAGAAGAGACTGCGTCAGCTAAGGCTGTCTCTTCTCTTCCTGATGTTTTTCGTCCCTGTCAGTGACTGAAGAGCAGACTGATCAAGGACTGCAGTGGTTTGGTTTTTTGTTGTTTTTTTTTTGCTAAGGCATTTTTTCTTTTTTGTGTGGAAGCTGACACAATCTCAGAGATTATTTCTTCCCAAAATATTTAGGACAACTCAGCTTCAAAACAGATCAGCAGGGTGAAGCTCTCTGTTAAATTCCCTATATATATGCTGGATTTGGATTGTTTGGACTGCATGTGCATAGCTTGGTCTATTCCTCATGCAACTATCAGTTTTGTGAAAAATCATAGAATCATGGAATGATTTAGATTAGAAAAGACCTTTAAGATCATTGAGTTCAACAGTAAACCTAACACTGCCAAGCGCATCACTAAGCTATGTCCTTAATGACCTTGCAAGCAGTCTTGAAAATATTACATTTCTAGAATCAGAAATAAATTAACATGAATCAGCATTTCTCCATTGCAATTAACACTAAGGGTGGATCTGTGCTATGTTTCTGATTTTAAGGCCTCACTTTCCCACAAACTTCACCATGCTTCAAACCTGTGGAGAAATGTTCTTATTTCACTCTTGCTGTTCCTTCTCCAAGGGTCCAATAGTTACATTTCCTTGGGAATGAGATCACTTCCTTTCAAGTTAATTCCTCAGGCTTCGAATCATCTAGGGCATCTACATAATTTATAGTGGCCTAGTCCCAGACCCTGAAGACTTCAGATGTAAATCAGAGCAGAGCTTCAACACTGCTTTTACATCTTTCACTCACATGAGATCCCAGTTGGTGGTGGTGTCTGGCCTGTGTGGCAGCGAGCCTTAGGTAGGCTACGCTGGCTCAGTCAGCTGGCTACATCAGCATGGGTGCACACACAGTCTCCCCGTGGATGCCCCCATGCTCTCCATGCCAGATGAGAGAACTCAGCATTGTGGGCTGAGTGTGCTCTACAGCCTCACCTGCAAGCTCAGAAAGCTGGGAAACTTGAAAGTAGAAACTCTCCATCAACATCTTTTACTCTACATCACATTTTTGTTACAGCCTGTGAGACCAGCTGCAACTAGAGTAGGGAAATCACTAAACAATTGTACCAGTGATGGATCTTCCTCGCAGTAGCACGCCAGCATGAAGTACTTTTCACAGGACCAAGCCTATGGTTCAAGACCTAACAAGCTAACCTGTTAAAGGTCCCTTTACAGGGACATGTTCCTCACATGTTTTTAAAAATTCACCTCACAGTAAATAAAGCCAAGGTCAAAGAATCCATGTCTTCATACATAAATACAGTGGACCAGTAGGGCCAAATGTGCTCTGCTATTTAGTTATGGATTTATTTTCTGTATTATTTAAATGTTATTTTATTTTGGATTCCTACAGAGTGTAAAAAGAGGGAAGAAGTCTAGAGATTAATAAGCCACTGTCATAAATTGCAGCCTCTCAGAATGCAACATTGTACGTTGCCTGGAAATTTGCTTTCTCATCAAAACCAAACCAACTCCACCTGTTCTATGAATATAGCAGACACTTCAGAAATCGTGACTTTCTGGTTGTGGGATGAAGCATGTTTCAGTGTTTAGTGTCACTAAGCCCTGTCAACAAGCTGTCTTATTAGGCTCCTGGGTATAAATGTCATTTAGGGTCAAGTTTTTAAATATGTATTGGGACCTATACATATATAGATACACGTAGTATCTGTCCTTCCCTACTCTGTTAACTTTGTGCTTCAGGAAGGACCTTCAAAAGTTTGTTGACAACTGGCTCAGGAGATAAGGTCTAGAACTGCAAGTTATTTAGACCTCCAGCTCCTACCAGGCTTAAATTAGGCTTATAATTACCCCTGTGGGGCTTTCTTTAACATCTTTTGAGTATGGGATTTGAACATTTCAGTAAATTCTGCTGCACCTTTGTATTTGTCTATGCCTTTACACATCTTTCCACTAGGGTTTTATGCGTACTAAAATCTGGAAGACAATAGACATGATTTCATTTAATTGAAGAGGCAGCCAGCCTCTTAGATTATGACTGTACTTGTGGATTAAACAATGTTTGGGACAGTTCCCAGACATTGCAGTGTAAATATGTATTCTCTGTCCCCAGTCTGCTTTTGGCCCATGCTGTCTAACACATTCCCAAACACTTGGGAGATCCTGGAGCCATTTCTGGTAGGCTGTTGTACATTGCCAAATCTAAGTGAGCCTGCAAGCATAGAGACCATTCTATGCAGGTTGACCTCAACAGCAGGAAAAATTTCATTTACTGATGAAAAACTACAGCCCTATTTACCAATGCTCACCATTTCAGAAAAGTACTACACCAACATTTTGTCCAAATATGTCACACACTTCTGGCAATATTAAAGGATAAACTGTGTGTATTTTTTTTCCACATATATTAAAAATGTAATAAAACTTCACAATTATATAGAGGCTTATGTTTTCATGTCCAATAAGGCTTAGTACTATTAAATGTGGTGAAGCCATCTAATTTCCTTGTCCTCTGTTGTTCTGGGTCACTAATACAGTAAAGTAAGTATCTCCATGCATGCATTAAGAGAATGCTTTGTGCAGAACGAGAGCTTATTTTTCAGTAAGTTCAGATGGCAGGAGGTGTTTGCCACCAAATCAAAGCTCCAGAGATCAGTTCAAAGAAACTGTGCCTTCAGGATGCTTTTAGGGTTTTTTTACCCAATAGGCAGACTTGGCAGACAGTTCAAAGAGTTTTAACAACAACCCAAACAATAATTATTATTAACAACAACAACAATAATAATGCTTTTTATAATACCCCAAATAATTGTCTGGGAAAGGCATATGCCTTAATTGCAAAACTACTGCTGCTACAGGGGGAAAAAAAACAGCTCATAGTGAATGGCACTTTGGAGATGACATTTTCTCTCTTTTTCAATCTATTTTATAGCATTTTGGTGACTTTGCTGCTATTTTGCTTGCTCATCTTCCCATTTGCCAGATGCTAAAGGCAAATTGGCTGAGGCTGTGTCTCTCTTAGTAAGTAATATAAATCCATAGACTAGATCTTTACAGCAAAACAGTTTGATGCTGAGGATATGATGTCTACATTATGCATGTTTTGAGGAAGTAGGAAGGTAGGAGCAGGATAAAACTTTGGACTAACCCGAGTCTGGTCCTATGAAGTGGAAGGCCATTAACTATTAGGAGTGTATCTTCCAGTTCAGCAGCAATCAGGTTGCATGCTCTGAGACTGTTCAACCACATGAACTCAGCAGAATAAGGGGAGATACTCAGGAGTTTTGCTTTGCAAGTCTCTCCCTGTTCTGAACTAAATTGCTAAGGTAGATGCAAAATGAGTACTTCCCAAATGCTATATATATTATTGTGTAGAAAAATGATGTAAGGAAACACTCTGGGAAACCAATTTATTCTTCCTTATATAATTGTTGCTTTCAAAGCTACTTGTGGTTGCTGCTGACACACAAATGAGATGAGTCAAAGCAGTCTAAAATAAAGCAAATATCCTTATTAGAAATGAAATTGGAAATGTCCAAGTTGAACGACTATCTTGGTAGCAAACTGAGTGCTAACATTACAATTTTCAATTAATTTTTCCATTTGTTAACAGCTGAGAACTAGCAGAGATGGACTTCTGAATGTATCACTTTTTCAGAGTATGCGTTTGCCATCCAAAATAAGTGAATCTCCGCAAGTTAAGAGTATATGTATATTTGCAGTGGACAGATTGTTATGTACAGTTATAGGCTAGGTGGCAGTGGACAAAGTGCCCAGATGGCTTACTTTGCTCAGATTAGATAGTTGAAGTGCTGGGGCCTGGGCTGTGGGCTCCGAATTGGAGTTGATCTATGAATCACAACCCAGCACCATGTTGCTGAGTTTGGTGTTGGTCTGAGGAAGAAGAGAGCTAGCAGCACAATGGTCTGATGGAAAAACCACCTTGGGGTTACCAACAGCTTGTCTAGGACTGGTAATT
The DNA here is from genome assembly GCA_013401335.1 of Brachypteracias leptosomus. Classification (NCBI taxonomy): domain Eukaryota; kingdom Metazoa; phylum Chordata; class Aves; order Coraciiformes; family Brachypteraciidae; genus Brachypteracias; species Brachypteracias leptosomus. Next base: position 34,743 of record VYZX01016302.1, read on the forward strand.
TGCCCCAGCATTAGTAAATCTGCCCAAATTCTGACCTTTTCTTCATGTAGGTTGGTCAACTGTGGGCTTTACAGGTGTCATGGCTATAAGCTCAATGATGTCTCTACCTGCTGTGCTCTCCTTTCTGGCAAGTCAGTACTACTGAGGAAGAGAAATCAGAAAGAAAAAAAATAGGATTCAACCCAAATCAAACTGGAATTATTTCTTGCATTTCATCTTCTTCTTTAATCCCCATGAGTAGAAGTTCTGGGAACATTCATTTTTGGAAACACTTAAACAAGTGTTTCTGGCATGAAATAGCTCTCCAGAATCTGAAGCTGCCCAATGAAATTGATCCTTGTCAAATTGGAGACTACTAATAGCTGTCTTCTCTCTATAGTCATCTCTCCTGAAGCAGAAATTAGGTCCCTTGGGAAGTTCTATGTCAGAAATATAATCTCCTACAGACCTCTAGGCATCTCTATGCAGCAGCAGTATACAAGTTCTGAGATTAAAATTTTGACAATAGGAGCTCAAACCAGATAGATACCTAAGTAACACCTGTCTTCTGGTGAAGAAAAGTCAGTATAAGAGAAATTTATTTTAATGAAGAAAATATTCCTGATCTGGATGAACACACAGATCCAGACACTGAAAGATTCAGAAAATACAGGGATTTACCTGGACTCGAGCCACATCTTTGTTTTTCCCATAAACATCCTAGTTAAATCACAGTCCACGTTATGGCACATAGAGAAAACTGGAAATCATGGTAAACTCTGGTATTTCAAAAAGACAGTGAGTAAAAATCTTTCAAGATCTGAGATTAAACAGGTGTTACATCTGACATTGCACCCTCTGGTTGGCAAAAGAAATGGAGACATCAGCTGTTTTCTCAGTGCTGCTGTTTCTGATGCAAGGTCTGACATCGAGAGATGAATTGGCTGACAAAGCACTGTCAAAGCCAGTGCTTCAGATAGTGTAAACTGGCATATCATTGCCAACTGCAGAGATGTTACCTCAGACAAATGCAGAGAATGCTTCCCAATCCGCAACAAAAATGATTCTCCCTGTTTTAATTACATCTAGCTCCCAGGTTGGGGGCTGCCCCGAACAATTATTTGACTAATCTCTGTCTGCCTGTATAAACCCTGAGAAAGAAGCAAGATCTGAAAAATGACATGGCACTACTTTTCTATCAGCTGTACATGGTGGCAATTTGACTCATTTTTCCAGAACAATCCCAGCCAGGGAGAAGTAAAAGGAAGTCACTGAATGTGTAGCAGAGCAGAGCAATCTCTGCCCTGCTCGAGAGTCTTGTTCAGCAAGGGACAGGAGATCAGAGGGTGTGAGCATTATTTATTTTTTGCTTTGGTGAAGTTTCCTACCCCAGTCAGTATATGGGAGTAAGCATAGAAATCTCATTTATTCTTTCTACATTTGGACACTAATGATATTGATCCTCTTTTGTTGGCTGCTATAGTTGTTCATAGCTTGGGCCTTTTTGTACAACTATAGCATACAATTCAAAACAAGAGATATCTTCAATTTTAAATACGTGAGAGTGTGAGGTGAACACAAGTAAATTGTCTGAAAACACCTTTTTAGTCACAGCTATTGTCTTCTTTAGAAAGCCATTAATGCCCTAGAAAAATTAAGTTTGTCTCAGAAAAATATAGGTAATATAATCATAGGATTACAGGGTAATTCAGGCTGAGGAGGTCTGTAGTTTGATCTCCTGTTCAAAGCAGGGTCAGCTATGAGGTCAGACCAGGTTCCTCAGATTTTATCCAGTTAAGCCTTTAAAAACATCCATATGAAGACTGCACACCATCTCTGAGCAACCTTCTCCACTGCTTGGCTGTGCACATTGCCTCAAATTTCTTTAGTTACTTCTTACTCTCTTCAATGATCTTTAACTTGCAATTTTTTTTTTCTGGTAAATGAAGTTAAATCCAGTTGGCAGCCAGTCGAAAGTGGGGTCCACCAGGGCGCAGTTTGGGGGCTGGTCTTGTTTAATATCTTTATTGATGACCTGGATGAGGGGATTGAGTGCTCCCTCAGTAAATTTGCAGATGACACAAAATTAAGCAGGAGTGTTGATCTACTTGAGGGTAGGAAGGCTCTGCAGAGGGATCTGGACAGGCTGGAGTGATGGACTGAGGCCAATTGTATGAGGTTTAACAAAATCAAGCGCCAGGTCCTGCACTTTGGTCATAACAACCCCATTGAACACTACAGGCTTGGGGAAGTGTGGCTGGAGAGCTGCCTGTCAGAAAAGGACCTGGGGGNTGGTGATCCTAGAGGTCCTTTCCAACCTAAACAATTCTATGATTCTATTCTATGATGTAGAGGAGGAGGGAGAGATGTCAGGTGTGAAGAACCTTTTTAAAAATAAAATAATTTTTGTCTTTTTTGCTTAGAACAGTTTGATTAAGCATAGACTTTCCCACTGGGTAAGGAACATTTTTAGGAGAAGCAGTTTAGAGTAAACATCTCTGTGTTGCATGCTTATATTATCTCTGATTTGAAGACAATTCTCCAGTATGCATACATTTGCACTGATTCATAACACAGCATTTAAAGAATCCTATCAGTGTCTGATGCACCTACTGCTCTAATTTAACAAACTTACTCTCACTGAATTGCATTTTTTTATAGAGGAGGTGAATGAGATATGTAGTAATTTAAAAAAGGTTCTTGTTATGAAGTCAAGGACTGTTGCCTTGTTGAAATCACATATTTTAAAACCTGAAGCACTGGAAAATTGTTTTATCAGGAAAGGTAATTGATTCAGCTGGTAGTGAATATGGCTGGAATCTGATGGTACTGCAAGGATAGTTCAGATAAAATACTGAAGTCAAGCTAATATTAACTTTAACTTTTAAGATTTCTCATGTTCTGGAAAACAACAACAACAATTGTGCCTTGCTTTCATTCTGATGGCAAAGCAACAATGATGTTATTGACATTTTCATATATTTGGTCAATGTTGTATCTTGTCAAGTTTAAAAATTCAAGTGTTTTCCAAACCAATCCTCTTTCTCTGAAATCATTCATGACTCAGAACAATTTACAGGAAGTGGTGGGAGGAAGGTGTGCTGGAGTCTGCCCAGGATGCCAAAGGATGGGGCAAAACTTTATTGAAAAGAAAAGAAAATGATCTTCACAAAGGTGATTTATCATTTCCCAAACATTCTTTTAATTTCTAGTCCCTCTTGCATTTTCAAAAACCATTTCTTTTTCCAAAGGTAAAGTTTCAAAAAGTATGTAAACCAAGCAAACAAAACCAATATTCAAACAAAACCAATATTCAAACAAAACCAATATTAAAACCAATGAAACAACCAAACGTGTCCTGGAAAACACCCCAAGAAAACAAAGTAGTAAACAGAACCAAGTGGTGTGCCACCATTGGGAGGCCTTTTCATGACTTGCCAGCTTTTCAGCCGTGTTTGGACAGATCTTGCTGGCGAGCTGAAGCAGCATGAGCTCTTTTTGGGTTGGCTGCACTCCAGCCCCATTGAGACATGTGGGACTCCTGCCATCCGCTTCCTTCTGCCCTTACATTTGACATGAGACAACTTGTATGGTTTTTCCCACCTCCATTCTCTTTCATAAGCAAAACAGCTTCTTTCCATTACAAAGAGAGATGCAAACAACAGGAAAGAGTAACTACTAAGGACTAAACTAAACCAAAAAGATATCTGGTCTATCAAATATAACTGCCAGAACTTCCATTTTTTTTGCAAGAAACTTCTGATGTCAGCACTGTGAGTAAGCAAGTTAAGTTTTTTTACCTATTTTCAGAATTTGGTTTCCCAAGGTGCTGGTCATGCAGAACCCTCATAAAGTCAAACCCACTTGATGCCACCAGTGAATTTAGCTAAGTCCTCATCAGACCTTCTGCTGTGAATTTGCCTACTAATGTTGTCAAGTCTGCAAATGTGGCAAAAATTGTATGTATAGACATGTACATGCACTCTCATATCTACTGTACTGCAATAAATTTCCATCTTATGAGATCACAGTATGGAAGAAACCAGAGTGTCTGAGCGTCAGAGATTGAATGGAGAGATGGGGGGGAGATTTCATCATCCTTCAGTACAAACTTTGCTATAATACTCCAGAAGACAATGCTGCCAGAGTAAATTAACTGCCAGAGTGAGTTAACATAAAGCCTATAAAACTCATTTATTTACTTCCTGACACATGAATAATGAAGCCTGAAGAAATGTCAGTCAGTCAAATGGCATTTGAAGATAAGTACACCTCCATTGGTTCTGGTTTGTTTGTTAAAAAATGGTATTATTTGTGTCCTACAAGGTAAGTAGTTTTTACTGACTCTGTTTTTTGTCTGTCCATTATAATATTCATTCTAAAAGGCAAACGCTCTTGATAAATTGTTCAATTAGAGGAGCTGATATGCCAGCCTTATTGTCTGAGAAATTTAACAATCAACAGAAATAACAATACCTAGCAAGTAATATTGTGACAGTGTGTAGAAGAGAAAAAAAACAACAGTATGGGTTGAATCAGCTTTCAGTGAATACCAAAATTTATTATCTCCTGAGGTACATAGTGTCCATGGGTTGTGGTAATTGATTTTACGAAGCTTTTTTAGGTGAATAAAGCTTTTTTATTTTTTAAAAGAATCTAATAATGTGCTTTTCATAATACATTGTTATCTTAGTATCAGAATTTAGAGCAATTTTTCCTTTAAAGGTCTACTATAATTTTGCATAATTCCAAAATGCATTTAATCCCATTTTTATATTCTAAAATATTTAAATGAGTGGAGCCTAAGCCAGTTCTATGTTTATTTCTAGGTTTGTTGAGGGAGAAAAATGGTAGTTTCCATATTGTAATACAATACAGGCTGTAGAAATGTCTAGAATGAGTCTCTTAATGAGACTAACCAAACTGTGAATATTTATGTAGATGCTGAAATAATGTCATTCATGGGTTTGTTTTTTTGAGGGAGAAAGAGAACATTGGAAAAATGTTTCTTTATGGATATATTTCCACTAATCAGGCATTTCCTCTCCTTGCCCCCAACTCTTATATAGGAAAGAACTTCCTGAGTTCCAATAAAGTAAATGAAAATAACCAAATTTACACTAAAGGTTTATTTTGTCATACTCTTGAAAAATAAACATTTTCCCAGGGCAAAATTCTTCCTGATTCTAATATAAAGATTCAGTAGAGTCTTAGTTTTTTTATCATAGATAAAGGAAAAGGAGGAAGGCACCAAATCAAAAAGTAGAATTTTAATTCTGTGCTTCTTGCAATGTATAATTTTTTCCAGATTAATTGATGATTCAGGATCCCATGTTATCATCACTCTCAGCCAGAACAGAAAAGGAGATGGAAAAAAAAAGAGGGTGCTCCAGGTGTAGAGGAAATACTTAGGGAAGATTGTATATAAAATTCCCTTAAGCTAGTCAAAAATCATTTACTGTAGTTCAGCTGTTCATTTACTTATTTTTCTTTTAAATTTGGCATGAAAATGAGTATATTATTTTTGCAGAGGGTTTTTCTTTTTTCTCTTTAGTTGTTGTTGAGATGAGAATTATCAGATGCAGCTGGGGGATTGCTGTACTTGGGAAGCTGAGAACAGCAAACTTGGGAAAAAAGGAAACAGGATATGGGACACCAAGAAAAATACATTTCTGTGGCACTAATATGTAGATTTTCCACTTATTTTGTTCCCTTTAGGAGAGAAAGAAAAGCAAATCAAAATGTTAAGCAAAGACAGCTGTTAAATTCTATGTCAGAAAACTATATTTTATTTACCTCAAACTGCCTCTGAGAATCTCATCTGAGGAAGAAGTTGTGCACCTTCAACCATGAACTATTGGGTAATGATGCTGTATATGGCTGGATAACCGTCTCTTCCATTCCGGTGTTGGTTTATTTTCAATTAAATGCAAAATACTTCTCACAGTCAGGCCTCTACTGTGTAACTGTTAAGGCCATGGTTCAGGAAAGCATTCCTCTCCAGGAAAACATGCACGTGCTTATCTCCAAGCATCTGTAGACAGCAAGATACAGGAGTAAAGAGAATGGTTACCTATCACTTCTCACAACAATTTTATCTTTGAACAAAGTTAACCATTTAAAATTGTTGAAGCTAAGATAGGGAAGATTTTATTTTGGTACTGAAAAAAATCAGGATTCAAATTCATTGGTTGTCATCTCGCTCCTCTTTATATATCTATAAAGCAGACCCTAAAATCTGAGGTGCAATTCTTATCTTTCTTTATAAAAACTGAAGGAAAATGGACTGAGGTGATCTGTCTGAATTAAATATCTGGCTCAGGATAAGCTGAGCCTTGCTAGGCTAAAAGCAAAGACCAGGTGAGATATGTGTCCAAAATGATGAATAAGGTAAAGAAGACAATCCATGTTATGGCATATGAAATCAAGATAACAACTGTGGTAATAACAAATAGAAAAGCTTTTTGACAAATGTATTGTGAACCTCCTTCATACTTCCCAATGCTGGTGAAATGCAAGGCAGGGGCTAAACTGATCATTTAACAGAGCAACAGTTTGGTACCAGCTTCTCCTGGAGTGTGGCAGCTGACAGGATTTGTGTGCATTTCTCTCCATTTAGTGTCTGCATCTGAATCTTTGTCTATTCCTGACCTCCTTGCTTGTGTCCTCAATAGCTCAATTACTAGGTGTGATGCAACTATTCTCCTACTAGTTTCAAGAATAGTAATCAACATAACATTTTGCACATAAGTTTTATATTTCTGTAACTTATAAGCTTAAATATCTCTTCACTAGATATTTAGACAATTAACTCCAGCCATGGTCAATTGCCACTCTTTGGCCACTTTCTAAATAAGAGGACATGTAAACCTAACATGAAAGAGCATGTTAAGCATACTGAACCATGAATTTTCTGTATTCATATGTGTCCAGAAGTCAAGCTGCACCTTGGATTCAGGTACATACTCTGAATGGATTAATTTGATCAAACGTAGACATCTACAGCGCAAGTGACAACACCAAACCTAGCAGATTTTCTAAAGGTTTCCCTCTAAAGCCAATGCACAGAACAGCATGTTTCCATCATGCAATTAATTTGATCTTAAATTAGTCATGTACGCTAGGCCAGATAACTCCTGCCTGTAAAGCACCTGTTTCTTTCCATGAGCTAGAGGGATTACCTCAGTTGGCGTCTACACTGAGCTAGGTGAGATAAAAGACCCCTGAAGAATTAATAAGAACTATATCTGAGCTGGTAGAGAGGCCTGGAAGGTGCTTAGTTCCAGACTTTCTGGCTGGAAAAGGTGGGTTTGAAGTTACATGAGCTCTATTAACTTTTTCACTTGGGTATGCTCCGGAGAACCTAAGTCTGTGCCTGCGGGTGGATAGTGCAGATGGTAGGTGGGACTGGGCTTGAGAGACCGACAGTATCAGTTACGTCTTGTTACTAATACCTTCTGTCTCTGTCTTATCTCCTCTCCCTAGTCATCTCCTTTCTTGATTTGCTTTTATTTGACTTACTTCCTGTTCTAAGAAATGTTATGAAGATGCTCCTAAGTTTTGGAGGAAGAAAAATTCCCTTGTCTGCACTTTGAAGTGGCAGAGATATTTGGAAGGGCTGGAGTATTCAATCATTTGGGGAGAGATCTTTCACATAGAGGACATTTGTTTCTATGTTTATTTCATACACCTATTTCTTCTGCTTAAGAAAGTCGTAAATTAATAGTAAATAGAAGATCTGTTCCAAGGATTTCAAAGACAGTTGATACACGGCAAACTCTAAAAAAGAAAAAACAATGTAATCATGATGTCACTGATGAGCTGCAAACTTTATTGCTGCTTTGGTTCAAGGTCTTATGGGACCCATGAGTCCTCTGCTTTTTCAAAATGATGTCACCATAACCAAACTTATAGCAACTCTACTTCAGCACTACACTAAAATAAAAAATAGTATTTTGAAGTGTTAAATTACAACCAGATAGATGGCAGTATCTAAATAACATTTTAAATGTCACTTCTTAGGTCAGTTATTTGAGATTATTAAAGTAGGTGAGAAGTTTGTATGGTTTCTTTCTATTATTATTATCACAGAGTTTTTAACACTGCTGTGTCACAACAGCCTGCTAAGAGGGGTGAGTCCCTTAGGGATGACCTTGTTTTTCTTTTCCTATGACTGGTTGCTGTCATTGATATAATCTAAGATCAAAGAAACAGAAGGAAAACAGTTTATTGCTTCTTCCTTCTTGAACTGCTGGGGTTTCCAAAAGGTTTATGGGGTTTTTTTTTTTGGTAGATGACATCGGAGCCCTATTTGTCCAGTTTTCACTGTTATGTGTCCACATTACATTTCTGAATCAAGGTTCGTCTTCCTTTGTTGAGATAAAGGGACTTTTACAGCTAAACCTTGTGTGAAATAACAAAAGCCTGAATGACTATTAGCGCATGTTGGACCACAGACAAAAACTTTGTCTTTTAGGTATGCATAAATGAATTACACGTATACAATAATTTAAAAAATGTTAGGAAACCAATAAACTGGTATGATGAAGTCAAAATTATAAACTGTTGCTGTGTTTTTAAAATGGTTTCACAAAGAGCAAAGATATTTTTTATATGTCACTAACGAAAAATATGGTCAGGTCTGGTTTTGTGTGGGTATTTTTATACAGGATAGTGCATGTGTGAATACTTTAGTGTTTTGTTTAAAACGACAGCAGGATGGTTCACTTCAGCTGTTATCTGTCAAATGATACAAATAAATATTCATGGTTTGTTGTTTTTATAACAGGTCATGACTGATATAGTTAGAATAGACATCAAGAAATGTAGTAGCACTGGGTAGTAAATTAATGCAGGCAGAGATAATTTTAAAGAATTTTTAACTAAATTAAGGCAGAAAAAAAGCACATTATTGCCCTTGCTGTGCAGATGAATAGACCTACATAGCTTTAGCAGACTATCTGCATTAGACCTTGATCTTATGTCTTCCCCACAAACCTCCTGTTCTTCCCTGGTGTCTGGACAGCCCTGTTATGGGAGAAGACCTGGGCCATGGTGTAGGAAGAGGACTGGTGCTCTCTGAGCTGCTGCTTCTTGGTAATCCTTAGCATAGAATCATAGAGCCATAGAATTGTTCAGGCTGGAAAAGAACTTCAAAATCACTGAGTCCAACCTCAACCTAACCTTACTACCCTAACTCTAACAACCCACAGCTAAACCATGTCCCCGAGCACCACATCCAGACGATTTTTAAACACATTCAGGGATTATTCAACCACCTTGCTGGGGAACCTGTTCCAATGCTTAACAACCCTTTCTGTAAAGAAGTTTTTCCTGATATCCAACCTAAACCTTCCCTGGCGCAACTTGGGGCCATTTCCCATTGTCCTGTCACCTGTCACCAGTGAGAAGAGACCAACCCCATTCTCGCTACAACCAGCTTTCAGGTATTTGTAGAGCACAATATGGTCTCCCCTCAGCCTCCTCTTCCCCAGACTAAACAGCCTCAGCTCCTTCAGGTGTTCCTCACAGGGCATGTTCTCCAAACCTTTCACCAGCCTTGTTGCCCTTCTTTGAACCTGCCCCAGTACCTCCATGTCCTTTCTGTATTGAGGTGCCCAAAACTGAACACAGTGTTAGAGGTAGAGCCTCACCAGTGCTGAGTACAGGGGCAGGATCACTTCCCTAGTCCTGCTCATCACGCAATTTCTGATACAAACCAGGATGCCTTTGGCCTTCTTAACCACCTGGACACACTCCTGGCTCATATTCAGCCAACTGTCAATCAATACACCAAGGTCCTTTTCTGCCAGGCAGCTCTCCAGCCACTCTTCCCCAAGCCTGTAG
>VYZX01016302.1:50675-74478 GCA_013401335.1 Brachypteracias leptosomus
CCCTCTCTATAGACTTTCTTTTTCTAAGTGCGTTCCAAAGCTCCTTGTTCACCCAGGCAGGCCTCCTGGCATTCTTGCCTGCCTTCTCTTTGTTGGGGTGCATTGCTCCTGGGCTTAGAGGAGATGACCCCTGAATATTGACAGGTTTTCATGGACCTCTCTCCCCTCCAGGTCTTTGTCCCATGGCAGTCCACAAGCAGATCCAGATAATACCTAGAAATGAGTTTTCCTGCTCTGATGTTAATTTTAACTTTTTACATATTTTTCACTGAACAACCTACATAGTACTGTATTACTCGGTGTAATAGGCAGCAATCCTGAAAACTGTCTGTGTCAAATTCATGCCTACACAGATAGAAGGTCTCTGTTCCATTAAGCAAATCCCATTTCCAAGGGTAAAAGGAACTTTATTTTTCTGTCCCAGCCATTAGGAGTCCTGTAAAGTGAGTTTGTACATTATAGCCACTTTACAGGGAGATGTCCTTTGAAACCAAAGGAAATTTTCCCACTAAGTTTGTTTGTCTTTGGTTCTAGGTCAAAATAAGAAAAAGCTTCAGATGATAAGGGCAGAAAGGAATACAGTGGTCAGAAATTCTGACTTCTTGTAATACAAGACATAATTTCACCAAATAATAGATACATCAAGACTGCAACTTCTGATCAAGGCACTTCATGAACATCTTTGAGAAAAACAGACAATTTTATTATGAAGAATTTGAATGATAGAGAACATATAATATACCAAATAATGACATTAGATAATTAACTTATTAAAATTGGTCACTTTTTTCCTAGCCTGATTTTGTCCACAATTAGCCAATCTCATGATGTTTCACAACGTAGAACTTTTCAAAGAGATACCCAGTGCCATAATTATGCTGCTAGCATGCTGCAGTCCTACCCAGTGATGGATCTGACAGTAAGAGTATCAGGAATTGTTTAAAAAGAATAAAATGTTTCACTTCTCAAAAACATTTTACTAGTGTACTTTGTGTAATGCAATCAGTTCAGTCATTTGAAGAAGATGACTCTTCAAGGGCACAGGTAAAGAGTTCTGTGAATAAACTGCAAATGAAAAATTGATGCAGAAGACAAGTAATACAGAGAAACTCTGCCCTGCATTAATGAGAATGCTGCTAGGTAGCCATAAAGTCACTCCTTTCTAGAAGCAGGAGTAAGATCAAATCAGGCTTTAGTTTACTAAGTCTCACATTTGAGAAGTCTGAGAAGAATATGCTGTTGGATTTTGACTTAAACATGCCTTTCTGCATCCTTGTATGACCAGGCTTACTTTGGACATAACTGTACAGAGTGATTAGTACTTACAACTACTTAGTGTGAACTACTGTCAGTTTGACTCAACTTGCATTGAAGCTGATTGCTTGGGGGAAGTTGCCCAGGAAAGTTGTGGATGCTCCATCCCTGGAGGTGTTCAAAATCAGGTTGAACGGGGCCTTAGGCAACCTGGTCTAGTGGGAGGATTTCCTGCCTGGGGGGCTGGGACTAGATGATCTTTAAGGTACCTTCCAAGCCAAACCATCCTGTGATTCTATGATTCTATGATTTTACGATTTGGTTTTCCACTGGGAATATGACGGAGTTGTGCGGTCAAATTCCTTGATGGTACCCAGATGCCTAGCAGAGTATTGGCTAAGTGGAAGGTATATTCTATATTGGCTTTGATTCTAATTAAAGGTATGGGTTCAATGCTGCTGACTTTCAGTATCACTGCCATAGATGCCTGCACCTCACGTAAGAGCAAACACCTACATCAGATATAGGAATAGCACTGTAATCTTCACTGAATTTGTTACAATTTTAACCCATTTGCTGTAATCAGAATCTGTATACCCAGCTATAGATATTTACATTGGAGACACCTGAAGTTAGATGGGTTGAATCCTGCCCTAGGTACCTGTTTTTGAAAGTCTCACTGGGCACTGGCAGACTGACCAAAGTGCTCTTGTTGAATTTATTGCAAGAGAAGGAAGGGGCTTAAATGCCTGTTAGGTTATGGGCTTAAATTATTAAATATCTGTATAAAACTGTCCCACAGTGCAAGTTAGTCACCTGAAAAGGGTGGCATAGGCTTCCAAAGGCATGACTCTTCCATGAGTTGAGCTTCTCTTTACATTTATAATATAGAATCATAACAGTAACTGCTTGAAGCTGGGGGTATGAATCCTGATCTTTTGTGTTCACCTGCATGTCCCCACAGCAGTGCCTACTTTATACTTTAAATAGAGCATTTGCATCACCAAACTCTGTGCAATAAAGGTACTAAGAAGGCAACATATATTGTTTATACAGTCATAAATGAAAAAAATCCAATAGATATTAACCAAAGAAATATGCTAAATTCATCTTAAACACTTCCTGGTTTCTGATATTTAATACCTATAGATAATTATCACCAATTTTCTCTTCATTAATACATAAACTGAAATACCATAACGATATTAATTTTAATAATTATTACTTCATGTTTTGAACAACATATTCCACAGAGGAGAGATTTTTAAATATAACTCAGTAATAGCAAACGTACAATACAAAGAATAAAAGTTTGTTCTATTACCAGCTTGGATTTGCCTAAACCGAAAAAGAAAATATCCCTGCCACTTTAATACCATACTCTGTAAAGGGATTGCTAAAAATTAGAAGCTTTCATTCTTCTCTGGAGCCTTGTTGCAGCAAAGAGGTTTCACAGTCTCCTGACTTCCATGGAGCTGATAGAAATACATTTGTAGTCTAAATATGCCAGGAAAGTGTTCCAGTAGAGATTATAGGGTAGCTGGAGTGCTACTGCGATTTACTTAATTCAAAGTGGTGCTTGAAAGGAACTTTTAATCTGCGATGGACAGAAACTGCAATGCTGATACTGAAAATGACATTTAGCAACAATTTCTGATGGCTTTTTCTGAAAGTGGCTTGGGAAAAGCATCTCACTGATACCAGTGGTGGAGTTAAGCTTCTGAATTTTACATATGAAGATGATGGAGGGAGAGCTATATTTAGATGAAAGGGATTCACTTCATTCTAATACCATACAACCAGGAAATCTGAGGTTCTTCCTTTCAGCCCTGACTCAAAATGGCTGCTGTTAATTTTTTCATTAGTTTCACTGGCCTCTCTGGAGGCCAGTAAAAAGGCTGCAAATAGATCAAAGGTCCAGAATTAAATTGTATTCATGCGTGTAACATTCATTTCATGGAATGATTTCACTGATTTTAATTGAAAATTAGGATGCTAAATACTTTCAAGGATCTGAGCCTACATGATTTAAAAACAAATATCAATTAAAAAAGTCCTGTGTTAGGATTGCATGCTTCCTTTTTTCTTAAACATTTGTGTGAATAGTCTTATATCTGCATTAACACAAACATCTCACATTTCCATGATGCCAGCTCACCACGTGTGTATTAAGGAACAAGGAGGAAGCTCCTAGAAGTCAAAGAAGGAAAACTTTCTGCTGGCTTGCAATCAAATTGATGGTGCTGAACTGCTGGCTTCAGATCCAAACTCTGGCTCCACCTTTTACACCCTGATCCTGTTTATCATGAAATCTAACTCATCAGTCACCTTGTAAAACTCAGAAAAATGTGGTTAACAACATCTGGTTAACAACATCTGGTTAACAACATCTGCCCTGAAATTCAAATGTGCCATTAACGTAAGTTTGATTGTGATAGTGATGGAATGGGAGGGAAGGATTCAAATAGAAGAAGTGGTTGAAAATTCATCAGCAACTTTAGTGTAAACAGATTTTAGAGAATTTATACAGACTAATGCAAACTGAGTTACTGTTGTTAGTAATCCCCTTTGGAGATAGACATGAATACTATGTATGGAATACAGTTTATTGAGATATAGAGAGCCTCAAGAAAAAAAAATTTTAAAAAAGGAGAGTTGGAAACAACTCAGAGCTTGAAGCCTTATAGAAAAAATCTGGCAAGGAGAAAATATTAACAGAGAGCAGAAGACTGCTGATTACAATAAGAAGAAATCCAGGAAAAAAAAAGACGTTAAAAAAGTATTGAAAGTATTGCAGACAAATAGTTTCAAAAGCTCCTCATGGCTTGAAAGGTTGTACTTTGGAGGTTGAAGCCATTAATGGGACCCACAGAATATCTTGCTGAATAACCTGAAAATGAAAAGGTGAAAATCATACACTATCCACATTTCCCACAGGGGGAACACAAAATTTTTAGGGTACAAAGTTACAAAAGACAGAGGAAAGAGGGCTCAAAGTCACTGTGACACACAGAGGATGTGTGTTTGGTTTGCTTTTCAATGAGGCTTGCTGATGGAAAGGAAAGATTTCTAAATGCACAGAAAGGAGGAAGAGAAGAGGATAGGAATAAATTTGAGTGAGTTAGATTTTCAAGAACCAAACCAATTTCTGTCCAGGCACAAAGAGACAGGAATGAAGATTGATAATGCAGCAATAGAAGCAGGAGCACAGTGCAGAAAGATAGTTATGGATGGTTAAATGTTTCTAACTAGTTACAGATGTCTGTTGCCAGGAAAGCCTATTTTAGGGCCTTAAGCACGTGCTTGATTTTAATGAGATTTATGCTCAGGCTAAATGTTAGGCATGGTGTAAGGACTTTGCTGAAAATTCACAAGAATAAATTCCAAATTTATGTCAGACGTAACAGTCAGATTTGTAGGAAGATAAACGCCAAATTGGCTACAACTTTTCTGGTCTGGGTTTCTACATGTGGACATGAGATTGGAATCAGGGTTTAGCTATTAAAGTTTAGAAATGAAGCAGCAACAAAAACAAACGCTGCCACAAATTGGATGAAAAGTGTGAATAAAAGGGGTTTAAATGATCATGGTAAAGGAGTGTATTGGGTTTGCGTGACTAGGTTTTGGCAGTGGGGGATCTACAGGGTGGCTTCTGTGAGAAGCTGCGAGAAGCTTCCCCTATGTCCAATAGAGCCAATGCCAGCCAACTCCAAGACAAAAGCACCATTGGCTGAGCCCATCACTGATGGTGGTAGCACCTCTGCGATAACATATTTAAGGAGGAAAACAAACTGGGCAGCTGTAGCTGAAGAGTGAGGATGTGTGAGAGAAACAACTCTGCAGACAAGAAGGTCGGTGAAGAAGGGGGAGGGGGTGCTCCGTACACCAGAGCAGAGAGTTTCCCCTGCAGCCCAAAGTGAAGACCATCGTGAGGAAAGCTGTCCTCCTGCAGCCCATGGAGGTTAATAGTGGACCATATATCCACTTGCAGCCCATGGAGGGCCCCACACCGGAGCAGGCTCTTGGCAGGACTTGTGGACCCATGATGAGAGGACCCCATGCTGGAGCAGGTTTGCTGTCAGGACTTGAGACACCACAGGAGCAGTTGATGAAGAACTGTAGCCCATGGGTAGGACTTATATTGGAGAAGTTTATAGAGAACTGACTCCCATGGGAGGGACCCCAAGCTGGAGCAGGGGAAGATTGTGAGGAGTCCTCCTGAGGAGGAAGGACCAGCAGAAACAACATGATTAACCTACCTTAACCTCCATTCCTCGTCCCTCAGTGCTGCTCACAGGGGGATGAGATAGAGAAATTGGGAGTGAAGTTGAGCCTGGTGAGTATTTCTTTATATTTTCTCTTCCCTGTCCAGAGATGGAGCAGTTTTGGTGGGCACCTGACATCGAGCCAGGGTCAGCCTGCCATAGATAAACACACTGCACAGTGTTAGCAACAGTTTTGGTACCTCCAGGGAGATGTTTGTCATATGGTTTCATGCTGCTGTGTGCTGTTGCTCACCAAACAGTATTTCAGCCAAGTGCCTCCTTTGTTCTTTTCAGGTCTCTCCTTCTCACACTCCCTTTCTCTCTCTTCCTTCCTTTTTCTTCCCTCTCACTCCCCTAGTAATTTCCTTGCACGCATGTGATAACTTACACCCACAATTTTCCACCCCTCATACCACCTTCTACTATAGATAACTTGGCATGAAAATTAAAACTAGAAGGAAAATAGGAGTGCAAAGGCCAAGACATTTCGACTATACTCTGCCCTACACAGATAGGGAGCACTCTGTTGAAATGAAGCAACACTCTCTAACAAACATGAAACATCTCTGCATAACCTTTCCTCATCCCCTTTCTCTCTCTAGGTTGTAGGATTCTTCTGGCAGTAGGGAGTGTATTTAGCATGTTTATACAACAGCTAGGACTGGAGGGCTTTCATATCATGATGGTGACTTCAAGTGCTGCTAGAACATGGGTGATATTTATGAAACGGACAAGCAAAAGCATATGTCAACATTTATTTTATCTGTCTAAATGAAAGAATAAAGAAAAGAAACAAAGATGTATGTCAAGTTTTATTTTGTTTATCAAAATAAAATAATAAATAAAAGGAAACTTTCTACCTTCTAAAATGCCAGATACATAAACAAACACGGTATTTAATGTCTCATTGTTACCAGACAAAACAGTGAGGCCAGAGTCTGTCATATGTTTTGAAATCCCAAGCAATTAAGAGCAAATAAAAGAATAGTTAGGAATAATCTAAAATTGGCACTGCCTAAAGAATAAACAAACAAGTTTGACCTGGTTTTCTATGCACATAAACAGACACACTGTTCCCAAATTTAGTTAAGATATAGGTATTTCTACCAGCTTCAAAACTCCTGTATTACTCTTACAAGGGCAAAGACAGTTTATTGCAAAACAACACTTCAACTTCAAACCAAAGTGAAATACATATGTAAAATATTATATATTTACCAGCAATTGTGCAGTAAATACAGCATAGTCCTTATGGAAAATAAACACAAAATGCAATTACATAGACTCTTTGTCAAAATATATGTTTGAGTCATATAAGCATCTGAGTTCCTACCAGTGCTAACATTACCCTCCAGAGGTGCCCAGGACTTTAAAAAGTGTCTTACAGGTCTTACATAAATGCAGTGAGCTAGACCTCACAGTCCTCCAATTATCATTTGCACAAATGGTAACATTTTAAAGTTAATGAACCTGGTTCTGACTTTTCTCCTGGAGGTTGAGGATGAGAGAGCTTGCAGTGAACCATCCAGGTGCCCTGTGGAAGGAGGGTTTTGGCAACCTGCCTGTGGCCGGGATTCCTTGTGCACACTTAAAGCTATCAAGGTCAGTGTAGGTTCATCTCTTCAGCAGACCTGCTGGGGCAACTGTGCAAAGGGCTTGGCTGGGAAGAATTTGATTACAAGGCAAAATAGATGATCCCACTCCGATTTACTCTGCAGGGCTTCCTACTCTCTTAATTTATTTCTGTGGACTATATTCTGAGTGTAGGCACAATAGACAGGTAATTTAGGTAATCGGAGTCATCTTGATAGGACCGGGCAAGGGCATTTCAAGTATTGATTGTAGCATCTATGTGAGACAATTAAAGCCAGTAAGCAGAATCCATCCATAAATCTTGGGTGAACTGGAACCATTCTTCTGCCCTTGCTTGAGGATATACACAGTTTCTTAATGTACCAAAAGTATCTTACCATGGCATTTGGCATCAATAGATAATTAGCTGCTAGTGTTGTCCATGTAAGAGCTTTCCTTTAAAGAAAATATTCTGCTACTGAAATCAAGATAACAAACCCTCCCATCTAATAATGCCCCCCTTTCTGTGGGTCAGTGGTAAGGTCACTGTATTGTAATGAAATACGCATTTCATTACACTTGATGAGATATATGCATTAATTTCTGAGGTAGGTAGCAGCGGACAGTTTGTGATGGCATCTATTCATTTCCTTGCCTTTAAGTGTTTGTGCTTTGTTAGTAAAGAGATAGCTAACTAAATTGGTTTTTGAAATCGGGTTTTAAATATATTGCAAATGCATTATTTAATACATTCCCACTCGACACTGGAAGGCAGGGAAGGCAAAAGTACCATCTAGATTGTTGCCTGGGGCAGAGCACCCGCATGGTGCATACTCAGAGAGAAAGCCACAGGGTTCAAGGAGATCACATGGGGAAAAAAAAAATCATGCATCTTTTCTTTAGAGACTTAAAGTTAAGTGTATAGCCTATACTAGTCATGTGGGCTCACTTTGTTGGAAAGGTAGAGAAAACTAGGCACTCCAGGAGTATTGCATCCTACTTATCCCAGACAATGAGCTAGGTGGCCAGTTTGGGCTGCAGTGAGTGAGGGCCAGCTGGGCCAAAGTGTTTACTTGTTCTTGGCAGGAACAAGCCATGTTCCCTACAGCCACTGAACTGACTTCACCTGGTATTGCTCTCTGTGTTACTCTCTGTTAATAGGCTAAACGAGATATTTGAGAGTATGTCTGCGTATATTTTGCTTTCTGCTAGGTTCATAATCTTCTTGTGTCCTTCTTTCATAAACCTATGAAATTATGGGTAGAATTTAGCCTTTTTAGTGTATTTTCTTTGTGTATACTGTCCCTGGTCAAGATCATGACCACTGTGTAAATACACTGGCCTGGATCCAAAAAGATGGAAGGGTGAACTAAGAAGGTCTTTTTGCTTTCATGGCTATCATGTTGTGCACATGTGCAGGGTAAATTGACAGAACTGTTGGTGCTTTTATGCAGTTCTCTTCTTTAACATCAGTATTGCACTAAGTATTGACTTAGGGTGCTTAGTTTCTCATAGGACACTTAGTCATCTGATGAAATGTATGTGGAGAGTTCATGCCTAAAAGCTTTTGGGTATGCAGCTGTAGAAGACAGATGGTGAAAAAATACCATTTGCCTCTCCTGAATCCATGAGGAATTAAGGAAGAGTGGGAGTTAGGGACTTTTTTTAAGGTCATGCAAGAACTTTTTGTAGGTGGACAGAGAAATTAAACCTTTATCTCCATCCCAGGGCCCAGAGCAAAGAGTGTGAAAGAAGGTGGGCACATCTGGCATACTCTCTGCACTAGAATCTGTTGCCCACACGTATATGTGTGATACTGAATAAGGTATAGTAGCATCCTGCTCAACCTTCAGCTGGGACTCCAGAGGGAATGAGTCTCCTCCTGTAAGCCCTGCATTATATTTGTCATTTCTGTGTGAAGACTCTGGATATCCTCAGATGTCTTAGGTGGCTCTATAGATTTCTGGTCACAAAACAGAATCAAGTTCTAAATCTATAAAGACTAATTGTAAAACAATTAAGTGGTGGAAGGGAGCCACAGAATTAAATATTCGATTGGAGTACTTGAAACAAATTTGAAGAGTGGAGTAAGCTGAGCAAAACACAACAAAACAGAATTGTTTCCAACTTATGTACCTAATGCAGTTTTTTTTCAGAGAAATTTGGATGAGAGGTTTATATAAAGTAGGCAAATAGGCTTGGATAACTAGCACTTTGGAAATGACAAAGGGGACAAATTACGATACGTAATTTATGATACAGAATCTTTAAAACCTTTTAGAATCTTTCAGAATCCTCTAAGGTACATTTACTGACAGCTTGAAGACGTTTAACGGTAGTTACTTTTCTAGAAGCTACGATCTTGCGGCGGGAGATCAATGGACAACGCGTACACAGATTAATATAATCCAAGCATTGCCGTTTATTGCCCGAAGCTCACTCTTTATATACCCACCAGCGCTAACCACGCGCTGGTAGCACCACTCTTAATTGGTAAAGCAACTCTGCCAGGAGCTAGGCAACATCTCTTGATTGGCCAGGTACTGCTCTCAAGGCGCCTCCCTTGGTTCCGCCTTCTGCCTCCATTTTCTTGCTGCTTCACTCCTGTGTCACGTGCCACACGTGGCTGTCCCCGTGTGTCCTTGTTTACAACCTCCTTGTAACCGTCCTTGTGTGTGTCCTTGTTTACATCTTTCCTGCAGCCATTCTTACTGGCGCCATCAAGTCTGGGTTTGCTCACACGTCTATTCTTATGGAGATACCTCTCCACACGATCTATATCTCCAAGTTGGATTGTCTTTCCATGATACTGCTGCCTTTTGCTCAATTAGGAAGTTCCTCTGAAATCTGTTTGCATGCAATCACCAAACCGGAAAAAAGGAATCCATTTCTGATTACATTTCGACAGCATAACTTTCTGAACCATCTTCCAAAAAAAAAATTGTCTTCTTAACTAGGATTATAGCAAGATAGATACTTTGTTATGCAAATATATATTTCTGTGCAGACATTATAATCCACGTTGGAGGTTTCCTTGAACTCTAAAGCCACTTTATTTCGTATTCACAAAGATATAGTTGCAAAACAAAATAAGCCCTGAGATAGAATTTTTGAGACTGAATAGAGAGAATTAAGTGGATAGTAAAAGTCAGCAATGTCAATGTTTCCTAGTATGATTTTATTTTGCCTGAGGATCAATCCTTCTCAAAGATACTGGATTATTTTTTTTTATCTGAATGAGTAAAAGAATGAGTGTATGTGAACTTTGTTTCCTATTCTATATAAAAACCTCTTCCATCATGGAAAGGTCTTAAAATCTTGTTTGCAAAATTTGGTTTCAAAACTAATCTTGGTGACTTCTGTTTCCAGAATATCAGTTTTATGATGTGGTCATTGCCCAGAATATGCAGTAACATTTTTCGTTATGCAGCTGACCACATGTTAAACGATCGTACTGTTCTTTTTCTGACTCTAAGGTATTGGTGGCTTATTTGGGAGCTATGACTCAGTTTGGACATGAGGATAAGAGTTCTCTTCAGTAGTTTATTTCTTTCATAGATTATTTTAAGGATGCTAATATGTATTTTTTCTATGTTTCCACGGGCTCTTCCCCTGGAGATCTATAGGACTCCATCTGTTCAAAACAGCTGCCAAATGCTTTTGTAAGAGTGTGTATGTGCCTATGTACAAATAGAAAATACACTAGTAAGAAAGCCTGAGACTTTTCTGTGGCTATCACCTACATCATTATAATGCACAGTTTTATGTATTCCTGTCTCTGAAGCAGAGATATTACCCTTTCTTTCTCAGCTGAGACAGTATGCTGAATGTCAGCTACTAGTCTTTACCTCACTGTAAATATGCAGGGATTTATTGTTTTATTTTATTATAAGGAGTACTTGATTGTTGGAGAGGGATGGATAAGGGCTGTGATTGATATTACGAATATTATAGGGAGATTGTAGGGAGATGCAATTGCTTTGGATATCTTGACAGCTCAGAGTTTTTCTGGATCCATCAGCTCTGATCTTCAGGTGGCTGTGGTAAGTTGTTTTGCAGGGGGATGTTTTCCTTTCTGAAGCACATTGTTACAGTTGTTCACATCATCACTAACTTCAGACTAACCTGCTGTAATATGGCTTGTACTGGTCTTTTCTGCACAGGAAGGTAGTTCAGAGTCTTTTGATGATGTACAACACAGTGTTCTGCTTGTTTGGCTAATATAAGTGTATGACCCCTGTGCTTCAATTTCTTTAACAGCTTTCTATTCCTTTAGAGACATCATTCAATGTATACATGACTTTCTGTAAATCCTGAAATAGGCAGGCACTAGCCTCCTGTAGAGGCATGCACTACTTATAGAGTATATTTTATTTGACTTTGGCATTAGAAAGCATGTTATAGGAGCTTAATAACACAGACATCTATGAAAAACTAACTATATTACTTTTGGATTTACTACAGCATAAATTATTATCAGAAAGAAACCTGTCATATAGCATTATGATAGAGCAACTTTTTCAAGTGTGCTTCATGTTATTCAATAATTTTGCCTCTGTTGAAGTTATTGGGAGTTTTACAATGGATGTGATTGGAAGAGTTTTGATATTGCTGAATGGTTTGACAAACCCACTCCAGAAAAAGTCTATTTCAATATAGAGATATTTGGCTTAATGCTGAAACCAGTTTCAGCTTTTTCTCCAATATGAAACATATCTTCCAGAACTAGAAAACAAGTCTCAAGTTAGTGAACTTGTACAATCAGCTTGTTTTGTGAAGGATAGTATATATGGATAAAATAAGTCAAAGCTAATTATATTCCATTTAGCATACTCATCTACTTCTCATCATTTATGGCACTTGTTTTCTTATTGGCTTTCACTTTGATTGTGAAATTATGTTGTACACATTTCCAATAAACAATCCTTTTCTGCTTTTGTGAAGGAGGAGGACACAATATATTATAAACTTTTTGCTGTTTTTGAAAAACATTAATACCACTTGGCACTTACATAGAATTCTATGTAATCAAAGTACTGTATAAATATTAACTGTTGAATCCTTAAACTATCACCATTAAGTAAAGCAATTAAATATTGCTATCCTAATTTTACAAATAAAAATGTGAGCTAGGGAGATTAAACAGTTTGCCCAAGGCATCAGAAATATTTTATTTCAGTGACAGGATTATTTTAAGATCCAACAATTACCTTCAAACTTCTATAACAGTTGTTTCTCCCTTTACTGAAATAATGACATTTAAGAAAAGAGACTGGGCATTGTCTTAATATACATTGTCTTAATATGTTCCCTTAAGTCAGAAGCCATAATAGAGGCAGGTATTCATTTTTCTACGTTCTGTCTCGCCTTTACCTAAAGGACAAAACCAATCATGATCTAGGTTTTTGGTTTTTTTAGGCATACCTTCTTGAAATCTGTGCAAGAAGAGCCAAAAGATTTCCAGCAAAATTGCTTTTTAAAAGTAACCCAAGCAAGTGTTGTCATGCAGAATTTCATTGTTTTTCAGGACACTACATTTACAGAGCTTGATGTTGCATGTGATTGCATTTTTAACATATGGAACCACGACAGTGTTGAACACTGCCAAATCAAATGAGAAGCCATTTCAGTAGCTGGTCTTATTAGTGCCAGGATAGCACTGTGTGAACTTTGGCTAGGGATTCCCTTCGGTATTTGTTATCTACTTGAACTCTGGACAAAACAAGTGTTTGTTGGCATAGCAAAGCAACACAGAAATACCCCCAAAGTCCCCAAAGGACTCCAGGAGGTCTGGTTTTGCTTTGCAGCCTACATTAGATCTTTACAACTGTGCACATATCATTCCACTGGTTTGAATTTTCTTGAATCAGCCATTGCTACAACAATGAAGAAACCAACACCCAACTTGCTACAACACCCTTTCCCATATTGTAGAGAGTGATAAGGTCTCCCATGAGCCTCCTCTTCTCCAGACTAAACAATCCTATTTCCCTCAGCTGCTCTTCATAAGACTTGTGTTCTAGACCCTTCACTAGCTTCATTGCTATTTGGACATGCTCCAGCACTTCAATGTCCTTCATGTTTGGAGAGGCCCAAAACTGAATGTAGCATTCCCCAGATCCTCCTTCTGTCCCTTCTTTTAGGTGGGTGTCACATTGAAGTGACAGTTGTGGATTGCGAATTGGAGTTGACGTGTGGATGAGTCACAACCCAGCAGAATGTTTTGTTTCCCCCACTGGCTTCAGGTACCAGAGGCAGAACTTGGCCCACCAGTGTTTTTGTGGTTCCGCCCTCACCCAGGTGGTTGTGGCTGGGGTGGTGGGTGAGACCAGGACTATTTCAACCAGGATCAGATCAGTTGGAGGAGCTTTCTGTTGGGTGTGGCTTCTGTTGGGGCTGGTTACATCTTACTGAGCTAGCTCAGTGGTGTCCTTCCACGTGATGGGCCACTGAGGGAGCCATCTCTGTCCATTGTGTCCAGCAGGCAATGCTGACACCTCAGTGGACAGCAGAGGAGCTGGGCCCACAGGAACCTATGGCAGGATTGTTTGAAAGAAGACTTCTGAGGGGACATTACTGAATTCAGTATTGGCCTGTGTGATCAGGCAACTGATGGCAGCATAAAATGATGATGGCTGAACTAGCACAACACACATTTGTTAACCTCCAGTCTACTGGGACCTCCCCAGTTAGCCAGGGCTGTTGATAACTGATGGAAAGTGGCTCAGTGAGCACTTCTGCCAGCTCCCTTAGTAACCTTAGGTCAATCCCATCCAAGTCCACAGACCTGTGCGTGTCTAAGTGGTGTAGCAGGTCATTAACCATTTCCCTTTGGATTATGGGAGCTTCATTCTGCTCCCCATCTCTGTCTTTCACCTCAGGGGGATAGGTACATGGAGAACAATTGGTCTCATTATTAAAGACTGAGGCAAAGAAGGCGTTAAGTACCTCTGACTTTTCCTCACCCTTTGTCTTGATGTTTCCCCCTGCAGTCAATAAAGGATGGAGATTCTCCTTAGCCCTCTTTTTGTTGTTGATGCATTTATAGAAACATTTTTTATTGTCTTTTACAGCCATAGCCAGAACAGCTATAGGAAGTATAGAAGCAGCAGGAAAATGAAGATCAGGGGATTCAGCAAGCTTAGGTTCAATTCAAGACTTCTTTAATTTCTAGAGATCATAAAGGATACCAAGGCTTCACCCAACTGACCTCTGGCTGTCCCTCAGGAAGTGTAGTGGTCTCCCAAAGGTTCCCTGTCATATACTAGTCCATCAAGGTGCCTCATGGCACTTGAAATGGACACTAGATGTCTTTAGATGTCTATTTCAGAGCAATTGGGATCATGCTTGGAGCTCCTTGTTCAATGAGTGGCTGCATCCTTTGGGACACAGTGGAGACTAAAGTGCCAGTAAGTTGTCACTCTGAACTGAAATCAGGGACATAAACATGGATACTTGGTGTTATTTCAAATTTCCTAAGGTATCTTGCATGGTCCTGCCAATGCAATAAGCAAACTGAGAGACCTGTGCCCCTCCAGAGGGTCAAACAGGGACACCCATAGGATGAGGCCATCTCAAATGGTACAAGATGCATCATTTAAACAAATGAACTGTGCCCAAGGTTTGTAATGTTAATACCCAGAGCTACCTGCTGCTTTTTTAGTCGCCTACACACAGGTCACTGATTTTGGATGCCTTAAACTGAACTCTACCTCTCCTGGATGACTGGGTATTTATAAGCAGATAGGAATTAATACTTTTGTTGACAGAGTTTGCCATTATTAATACTATTACTATATTATACTATGATTATAATAATACATTATTATTATTACTTTCCTGGCTAGAGCAGCACCAGAAGAGAGGAAAAAATAAATGTTGAGGAAAAAAAAAGGTAAACAGATTTGTTAATGAAAAAACACAGCAGCAACAAAATGTTTTATTAAAAGTAGATATATATAACTAAGGCTCTGCAAACAGTCCTGAAGATTCCTTTCCATAATAATCTAATGTTACTTAAGGTTTATGGTGATGGAGAAATTTCAAATATTGACGTGAACATTTCTTTTTAAAGCTTTCATAAGCTTTATGATTATAGCATGATAAGCCTGATGCACTTGTGATGATATGTATGACTCAGGAAAACTTTACAGATTTGACTTTGGTGTTGCTTTCATCAGAGGATGACTAATTTCTGTTTATTAATGGTAAATTCAGAACTCCTAAAGTGTGACTGTGTCCTCATACTTGTCAACCTCAAAGTTACTGTACAATGATCTTAGGTATTTCTATAAATCAGCAGAACTATCAATACTTAGTTTAATATGGGCAAATCTGTGCCATTGTTATTAAGAATCTTTCATAATTTAATTCAGTGAAATCTTAAGTCCTCCATCATTTCTCTGTAGGCTTTTAGTCACAAAATCTCAAAATGCAATAACATTGCTTGTTGTAGTAAGTCAGATATGTATTCTACACTTAGAACTCAAATCTAAAGACTAACCAAGGACTCCTTTAAATACTGTCACTTGTTAATGATGAATTTTTTATTTTTTGTCTGGAGACACCAAACCTTTCCTGGCCACAGACTTTCCTAAGAACATGTGACACAGATTTCATTCATTACCCTATAATACTGCAGTTATTCTAATAAATATATTGGGTTTTATTTCTTGATTTTTTTAGATGGAATCATGATTAGATGTTACTGTTTTCCATCAATAGGAGCTGGAAGCATTTATAAAGTAAGTTGATTTCCCAGAATATCTTATATTTTATTTATTTCATCAATCTTAAAAGGATAAATATCTTGGATGATCAGGATTGTAATCTATTTCTTGCATCAAGGTTATGAATGAATCAGGACTATACATTGGACTGGATTCTTAATAAACCCAACATAGAATTCATTCACATTGTTATTTTTTTTTTTTTTTTGGAAAATCACAACTGATAGTTCAGCTAATTTGAATTTATAAAATTAGAAAAGACACCAAGGTTCCTCTTAAACCTGATAACATGATGTCTACTTCTATATCTAATTACAGAGTTAACAGGACATGGTCTTATTACTTCTATCAACCTCAGTCAGCAACTGTGAAAAGAAATAACCAATTTTCAAAGTTATTCCTGCCGGTGAATTTTAATAATCATTCAAACATTCTGTTATGAATTTCATCCACTTCAGATGAGATCAAGAGCAAAGATAAATCTGTCATAACTTTGTGAACTGGCATATTAGCCCTATAGGAGCTGACCCGTGGTTTACATAGGTAAGAGGTAAAAGATTATGTGAAGACAAGATAACAGATCTATGAGACAAACTCTGAGGCCTGGATTCTGGATTCAGTCCTTTTAATGTTAGGCATGCAATTAAATTGCCTACATTTTTAGGCTACTTACCATAGGCAACCTTTATTTACAATTGAGATAGGGACTTCCAAGGAATGATTCGGATCTTAGGTGGTGAGATAATGGGAGTACAACATTAAAGTTCTGTATCACTAAGGCCTTGAGATAATCAATTTTATGTATTCATTTACAATTAAAATATCTGCTTTGAAGTTGCTATCTCTATTTATTGCCTGAGTAATCATACACCAGGGAATTTAGCTGAAAAATTATGTATGAAAAATCAACAATTCAGGATATCCAGGCACAATATTAAGAAAATGCCTATAAATCCCCAAACAGGTAGCAAACAAAATCAACACTAACATGCAGAGAAAATTAAAAGCTAGGTCAAGGAGCATAATGCCGTGGGATGTAACTTAACATCATGATTTACAAAGAAGGAATACATGACCTGTCCATGGGCACACCTTTATGAGCATCCATTGTCATCTACTCAAAACTGTGCAGTAGGTGTAAAAAATAATAACTTTAAGAAGAATCTACAGGTAATGATTTACTGGGAGAGATGTAGATCTACTTTTTGTGCTTATTTTGTTGTGAGCTTTTTTTCTGACTACCAGCTATTGTGCCAAGCGTTAACTAAAACATCTCCCTTTATTCATGTTCTGTGATTTACAGTTAGGTTTTTGTCCACACACACATTTAGTAACATAAATAGATTATTTGCTATTGAAAACCTATATTGACTACTTAATTTATATCTGTACTAGCTTTTTCAGATTTGTAGATGAGGGGGTCAAGAAAAATTCAGAGAAAGATGATTGACAATGACTTTCTGTTTAATACAGGCCATAGAGCCACCAGAAAATTTATCTCCCTGGAGACCTTTTCCAGGCAAAACAGTTGTGCTTCTTCCATGCTTTTTAGTATCCTGTTATCATTGATCTCATTCACTATCTGGTAACAGGGGGCAAACTAAACTGATGACTAAAGTGGAATATGAGACTGAAGAGGGACAAACATGTTTGTCCTGCAAAAGACTGACTGAGGAGTAGGACCTACATCTGAAACAAAAGTTCTGCATCTTTACTGAGGGTGGCTCGAGCTTCTGTCTTACTTAATGTTTGCTAGAGTAGAAGCTTGCAACATATAGACAGACCAGATATATAGCTTTATAATATGTCAACCATGGAGAGACACTGGCTACTAGATGGGTTGTCTAGACAGTCTTTGCAAGATGTTCTAGTAATTCTAACAATCATGATGCCTCTGAAATACTCATTGATGGTGCCAGTGTGTTAAGCATGTTCATGCAACCCAAATCCTTAAGACTGAGCATATTTTCTCTGTTCAATTAATAATTTGTAATTGTGTAGAAATACCAGTATAGGTGACATAATGAATTCTTCATATTTATTGGAGAAGGTGGTTTTCTGCATTTTTTGAAATCAAGTTTGGTTTGCATGTGGTGGTGCAGAAGTAGGAAGGAATAGCAGAAAAAATACATTGAATGAAAAGCTGGCACAGAACAGTCCCTTTTATAGACACAGAATTAATCAAAACCAAACACATTTGTTCTGTAATGAATATGTCATGAATGACAGCAAAGATGGACTTCCCTTATGATTTCACTATTCCTCCTCTGCCTTTTCTCTGACCTCCTCATTCTTCCATCGGGCCTTTGGTTCATGCTTCTCCTGCTTCAACCTAAAATTGCTTGAACGTCCATTCATGTATGGGCCCTCTCCTTTTGCTCAAAAATAACTAGGTCTAAAGATGGTTATCCAGAGGCAAGCCTTAAGCAATATGGTGCATAAATTATGAAACAGCATAAAAGAGCCATTTTAAGTGCAGAAGAAAGGGCAAGATTGTTGGAAAGACTCCCTGCCATTGGATGGCTTTGTCAGAGTAACATATTTCCTATTCTGAAATTCTTGACATGTTTAGGCTTTAGCTTATCTGAAACTGTATTTAGCTTGTCACATGTGTCTATGCTTAAGTAAGAGTGAATGTATAGACAGGAACCAGTCTAAAATTAAATACCACTCTCTTTACTCACTTTGCAAACCTGAACATCAAATAATTGTCACCTACAGCTTCTCTTTCCATCTTTTAAAATGAATTTGCATATATTTAAGATTAAGTAATAACTTTAGAGCACTGTTAAAGTTCACTGTTTTGAACACACCTTGGTGTTTTCAACATTTATAAAATACAGACTACATTTAAGATTTCTGCAAGGAGACACTCAAGATCCAGGATAATTTGCAAAAGGATCTAAGTTCTCAAATGTGTTTTGACTTTGAGAATTCTTAGGTTTGAAATGTTTTCTGAAATCCCAAATACTTGATAAGAAAGAAACCAGGAAGAAAGGGGACATGAGTGTCATAAGTTTGAGAGACATTACAAAGTTGGAACACTGCAGTTGAAAGCAAAGCACAGTTTTAAAAATGCTTGCCTTTCTACTAAGTGCTTCTAAATAAATGATTATAATTGCAGAGCTTGCCACTAAAGATTGGAAGGCTTAGTTTAGCTGAGAATCACAGAATCACAGAATTATTGAGGCTGAAATAGACCTCTGAGATCATCAAATCCAGCCTATGACCCAACACCACAATATCAGCTAGACCATGTCACTAAGTGTCACATCCAATCTTTCCTTAAACACCTCCAGGGATGGCGACTCCACCACCTCCCTGGGCAGTCCATTCCAGTGTCCAATTGCCCTTTCCATGAGGAAGTGCTTCCTAATATCCAACCTAAACCTCCCCTGGCACAGCTTCAGGCCATGCCCTCTCATCCTGTCACTAGTTGCCTGGGAGAAGAGCCCGACCCTCACCTGACTACAAGTTCCTTTCAGGTAGTTATAGAGAGTGATAATGTCTCCCCTGAGTCTCCTCTTCTCCAGGCTGAACAACCCCAGCTCCCTCAGCCTCTCCTCATAAGACTTTCCCTCCAGCCCCTTCACCAGTTTCGTTGCTCTCCTCTGGACCCACTCCAGCACCTCAACATCTCTCTTGAAGTGAGGGGTCCAGAACCGCACACAGTACTCTAGGTGAGGCCTCGCCAATGCTGAGTACAGGGGGAGAATTACACCCCTTGTCCTGCTGGCCACACTATTCCTGGTACAAACCAAGCTGACATTGGCCTTCCGTGCCACCTGGGCACACTGCTGACTCACATTCAGCCAGCTGTCAACCAGTACTCCCATATCCTTCTCTTCCGGGATGCTCTCCAGCCACTAATCCCCCAGTCTGTAGTGCTGCATGGGATTATTGTGGCCAAAGTGTAGGACCCTGCACTTGGTCTTGTTGAAGTTCATGCCATTGGTCTCAGCCCATCGACCCGGCCTGTCCAGGTCCCTCTGCAGTGTCTTCCTACTCTCCAGCAGAACGACACTCCCCCCCAACTTGGTGTCATTGGTGAATTTACTAATGGTAGACTTGATCTCCTCATCCAAGCCATCAATAAAGATGTTGAATAGAACTGGGCCCAGTACTGATCCCTGGGGGACACCACCGGTCACCGGACACCAACTGGATGTGGCACCATTGACAACCACTCTCTGTGCCCCATCATCCAGCCAGTTTTTCACAGAATCACGGAATGTTAGGGATTGGAAGGGACCTCGAAAGATCATCTAGTCCAATCCCCCCGCCAGAGCAGGATCACCTAGACCAAGTTGCACAGAAACATGTCCAGGTGGTCTTTAAATGTCTCCAGAGAAGGAGATTCCACAACCTCCCTGGGCAGCCTGTTCCAGTGCTCTGTCACCCTCACTGTGAAGAAGTTTCTTCTCATATTTAGGTGGAACCTCCTATGTTCCAGCTTATACCCATTTGCCCCTTGTCCTATCACTAGACACCACCAAAAAGAGTTTGCCTCCATCCTCCCGACACCCTCCCTTAACGTATTTATAAACATTAATAAGGTCACCCCTCAGTCTCCCTTTTTCCAAGCTAGAGAGGCCCAGCTCCCTCAGCCTTTCCTCATAAGGGAGATGTTCCACTCCCTTAATCATCTTAGTGGCTCTGTGCTGGACTCTCTCAAGAAGTCCCCTGTCCTTCTTGAACTGAGGTTTTTAACCCAGCAAAGGATATACCTGTCCAAGCCATGGGCTGTCAGCTTTTCCAGGAGGATGCTGTGGGAGACTATGTCAAAGGCTTTGCAGAAGTCTAGGTAGACCACATCCACATCCTTCCTCTCATCTACCAGGTGGGTCACCCAGTCATAGAATGAGATCAGATTGGTTAGGCAGGACCTTCCTTTCCTAAACCCATGTTGGCTGGATCTGAACCCCTGGTTGTCTTGTACATGCGGCTTGATGTCACTCAGAATGATCTGCTCCGTAACCTTGCCAGGCACCGAGGTCAGGCTGACAGGCCTGTAGTTTTCCAGATCCCCCTTCTGGCCCTTCTTGTGGATGGGTGTCACATTGGCCAACCTCCAGTCATCTGGGATGTCCCCAATTAGCCAGAACCGGTGATAAATGATGGCAAGCAGCTTAGCCAGCTCTTGTGCCAGCTCCCTAAGCACCCTAGGATGAATCGCATCTGGGCCCTGTGGGAAAATGGTGCAAAACAGGGGGAGATCAGACACTGTTCCCCAAAAGATAGGCTCACACTCCAGCATGAGCTACAGCAGCCTTCAGTGTGACACGGTCCTTGGTCACAGGAACAGAGTGTGGTTACCATGGATATGGCCTGCTCTGGCTAATGGAATGTGCAACCCCACCTGAAATAGGGAATAGGGGCATGTAGGTAGCACAGTTGGGTCCCCATTATCAGGGATGTGGTCACCAATGATTGTTCAGGCCCAGCTGAGCATGTTCTCGGTAAAGACAACCTGGAGCCACTATCAGAGAAGATGGATTGCTCGGCCACACTGACCAAAATCGTGTCCTTCAGCTGAACTTTGCTCATTATGATATCATTATGATACTAAAAATCACACCCATGTATCAAAATGACTCTGTACTCCTTCCCCTGAGCATGCACCCTGTTATTTTTTTCACTGTATCTTTAAATGTGAAGCAAGAAATTTTTAATCCAATCAAAATGAAAAGAATATGTGATTAGAGTCACTCAAGCTCCACCTGAAAATAAAAAAATACTGTAAAAAATGATGAATTAAAGGGGAAAACTGGGGAGAAGACTTCCATTGAAACTTCTGTGATCGAAGGACAGACTGAACCTATCTTACCTCCCCAGTAGAGATGCCTATTTGGGTAAGAACTCTGTGTTATGCATGCTTAATTATTAATTATTAGGCTAGCTATTAATGATTNAAGAACTCTGTGTTATGCATGCTTAATTATTAATTATTAGGCTAGCTATTAATGATTATTTGCACCTAGGTTTGTTCATTATATTTTATATATATATTTATAAATGTATACTTTTTTATGCAGTCAGTACGCTGTCATCGATATCTTCAAATCTGCATGCTGTCACAATTATATATAATAAATTTCATTAGTTATAGATATTAAAGTTTCCGGAGACTTTAATTGTGAGACACAAGGGGTTTTGTCTAAGTGTTGCTGCTTGTAGGTATGGTCACCCTCCGACTTAGCAAGCTGTCAGTAGGGATCTGCTTTCAGTGATGCTGTTAGTTCACCTGACAGGCTGCGCGGATTGTAAAGGATCTGAGGAGATCCTCCTCCTCCTTAACTGGAGTGTGTGCTCAACCAGGCCGATCTTCTACCCCGTTGGCTCATTTTTCAGCACATAGGGACAGCCTGATTCTGCGCCTTCATAATTTCATTCTTAAAGTAAGCCCAGCCTTCCCAAGCCCCTTTGCTTTTGAGGGCTGCTTCCCAAGGGGCTCTCTGAACCAGCATCCTGAATAGACCAAAGTCAGCCCTCCGGAAGTCCAAGGTAGAGGTTTTGCTGATGGCCCTCCTAACCTCACCACATGTTGAAAATTCTATCATATTATGGTCGCTGTGCCCCAGACGACCTCCAGCCATCACATCTTCCAACAACTCTTCACTGTTCATAGATAGTAGGTCTATCGGGTACTGCTGCTGGTAGGCTCGCTTACCAGCTGCAACAGGAATTTGTCATCCACACATTCCAGAAACCTCCTGGACTGCCCCATTTCTGCTGTGTTGTACTTCCAGCAGACATCTGATAAGTTGAAGTCCCCCATGACAACAAGGGCTAGTGAATGCAAGACTTCTCCAAATTGTTGAAAGAATGTCTCATCAGTGTCTTGATCCTGGTCGGGTGGTCTGTAGCAGACTCCCACCAGGATAACAGCTTCATTGGCCTTTCTCTTTATCCTTATCCATAGACATTTCACCTTGGTCTGTTGAACATTGAATTTGAGACAGCCAAAGCACTCCTTAACATATAATGCTACCCCTTCACCTCTCTTTCCTTGTCTATCCCTTCTAAAGAGCCTGTAGCCATCCATTGTAGCACTCCAACCATGCGAATCATCCCACCACGTTTCCATGATGGCAATTATATCATGGTTTCGCAGGTGCACAATAACTTCTAACACCTCCTATTTATTGCCCATGTTATGGACATTGGCATACATGCACTTGATCCGAGGTGCGGATATCGCCTCCAACACTGGTATGTCCCCCCAAGGCTTATTCCTAGCAGTCCTGGGTTTGTCCCCCTCCCCCTTCAATTCTAGTTTAAAACCCTCTCAATGAGGGCTGCTAACTCTTGTGAGAAGATCCTTTTCCCGCACTTAGACAGGTGTACCCAATCTCCTGCCAACAGGCTTGGTATCATGTGTACCGAGCCATGGGCAAAGAACCCAAAGTTGGTGGCACCAACCCTGGAGCCGGGTATTAATCTCTGAGATTCTCCAGTTTCTTCCCTCATCATTTTGTGTACCTGGCAGGATGGAAGAGAAGATTACTTGGGCTCCCAAGTCCAACATGAGTCTTCCCAATGCCCTAAAAGCATTCTTGATTCCCCTCAGACTTTTTGCAGCGATTTCCTCACTACTCACCTGAAAGATCAGTAATGGGTAGTAATCAGAGGGGTGTACCAGGTTAGAGATCTTCTTTGTAAAGTCTCTTACCCAGGCCCCAGGGAGACAGCATACTTCCCTATGGGTTGGGTCCAGTCAGCAGGTAGGTCCCTCCATTCATCTGAGGAGGGAGTCACCAATGACAACTACTCTTCTCGATTTCTTAACAGAAAAGGTTGTCATATGGGTAGGCCATCTTGCCTTGTGCCGCTCCTCCAACCCAGATGGACTATCATCTATGTCATCATTAGCTTGCCCCTCTATCTCCAGAGCCTCATACCTATTCTGTAAATGTATCTGAGGGAGGGGTATAGGAAGGGAAGCGGGGTGCCTGCAACTACAAGCAGGAACCTGCTTCCACC
>VYZX01016307.1:0-10822 GCA_013401335.1 Brachypteracias leptosomus
GTTTTAATGAACAGCAGGAAAAAGAAAAGCAAGGCCACAAGTGTGTGAAGCAAAAGCAAACAGAGCTGTTATTCTCTACTNTGTGAAGCAAAAGCAAACAGAGCTGTTATTCTCTACTTCCCATTAACAGGCAGTGTCAGGCCTGTCCCAGGAAGCAGGGCTCCAGGACACAGAGTGGTTGCTTGGAGGACAAGCGTCTTCCCAACAAATGCCTCTCCATCCTCCTCCTGCCCTCTCTTTTTATAGTGGAGCTGACGTCATATAGTATGGAATATCCTACTGGTCAGCTTGTGTCAGCTGTCCAAGTTGTATCACCTCCCAGATCTTGGCCCCCCCCATCCCCCTCCACTGAAGGAATGCTGGAAAAGGGCCTTGCTGCTGTGTGAGCACTGCCAGTCACAACACAGGTGTGTTATCAACATCCTCTAGCTCCCAGTACTGCACCATAAGAGCTGCTATGGGGAAAATCAGCTCAGCCACACCCACTACAGCAGAAAAATTAAATGTAAATGAAGATTACTAAAGTCAAACAACACAAAAGAAGACTCAAGCTCTCAAAGAATATCCATCTGAAACCACCAGTCATCTTGTTTATGATCTCATTTAAGTGCATTTGAAGCAAAGCCATCAGTAAAGTCTGTTAGACCGCTTAAAAAGCCCTCAATCGCCCTGCAATTAGTGTTTGCTCCACTGCTGTGTCAGGATATGTGAGTCTGCTTGCTTCTACTGACTATGATGCACCTGACTGCACTCAGCATAGTGATTCATTTACAGCGTTGTGGACCCATGAAAATATTACAGGATAAGGTCTGGTATCAGGTCAAAAGACATCTAACAGTGAACTTCTCTAGCATTTTCAGCATAGAAGATAGACCTCTGATGTTCCTCCTAACTGCTAGAAAGCCTATAAATAGTTTTATTACAAAACCTCTATTATGGAAGGTAGTCTTCTTCCAATCTCTGTATGAATGGAAGAAAAAAAATATTCTAATTCACATGGTATGTTCTGATCAGCACTCCACCCATGTATGCTTTGCAGTACACAAAGCTAGAGCCTTAAAATACAAAGTGTATGGCAACCTGTGTTTTACTCAGCTATTACCTCAGCAATAGTTTTTTCCCCCTTGGTAAGCTGCACATTTTCTTTCCCGTTTTTTGAGATTTTAGTAATAGAATTAGTTTGTAATAATTTTTCCTTTATTAAATTACAGGAGATTTAAGTCAAAATATTAAGTTAGTATTAAAGTGGTAATTTAATAGTGATCTCTAGCACACAGACTTCTGTGGGCATTTAGTGTCTGAAGCATGTTGCCCTACTCTGATAAATAGGGAGATTCACATCAATAATTCTGTGAATGCTGTCATGCATACGGTATAAACATGCCATATATAGTATAAGTAGATGCAGTTAATCAGATGACATTCACCACTGCTGAAGAGACAAAGGTGTTCTGTTATTAGGTTGTAACTGGAGTTGTGGCACTCTGCCCTATGCCACCATTGAAACTGCTGCCAGAAAAGCCTCAATAACAGCATTACTGAATGAAATGTTTGCTTGTCCAGTCTAATTCAAATAGCTTCACAGTTACAGTGTCTTGGTAAGCAACAACCAGGAAAGCCCAGAACTACTTGAAACATTTCCATCAGATCTTAAAAGGAATAAGGATGTCTCAGAATACAAATACAAAGGAAAAGACAGTTCTCATCAGGGAAAAAAAACAAAATTACCAGCCTTGATTTGTCAGGGACAAGGGAACATCCTGTGCCAGCAGGCTCAACTCTGCTGCCCTGGAGCCATTCTGCTCCATTTACTGGAGTACATTGGTTTATATAAGCATGTACTAAATACAGAGAGGAAGCTTTCTACAGTTTGAACCTGAAAGACATTTTTGTACTATTATGCAAGCAGGGGTAAAGTTTAAGAGCACAAGCTGTAGCTGTAGAAAAGGTAAAGAAAGAGCTCATGTAAGAGCACACCAGAACAGCTGTACAGAACAGAGGTAACCTATGACTCTTGGAAGAAAAGCAAATATTGTAAGTCATTAGCATAACAGACAAAGCTTTTCTGTTTCTGAGCTGTAATTTGTGCTGTAACTAGCATAAAAAAATATTACCAAATATCAATGATAGCAACACTTACCTTACACCTATAAGTAGCGCTATCAGCATTGAACAAATAGGATCTGCTATCATTAGACCATAGTTCTGCATCAATATAGCAGATATGATTACACCAATACTTCCAAGTGTGTCTGCAACAATGTGTAGAAATACACCTGTAAGAAATTAATTGGTATCATTAAAACTTAGTATTCTTAAAGCTAATGGAGTATTTCAAAGAGTTTACAGAGAAGAGCTGTAAGGACTAGACAACATGATGTATGCTTGTTAAATTTGTGATCAATTTTTCAAACAAAATGATCAAGGATTTCATCATATTTGTAGAATACAGTACATTTGAGGAATTTACATTATTTTATGCACAGCAGTAAGGGGTATTTCATGACATGGCTATCAACTTAAGCAGTGATTAACAGACATAGCTCTTTTTTCATTCAATATCCACTCATATTGCAGTAAAACTCATGTTCCCTGGTGCCTACAGACAATTATAAGTACTGTGTAAGATGGAAAGTCTGTTAACAGAAACAGGCCTGTAAAGCTTTGAAAGATGATAATGTTTCTTTGACAGTATCTTGTAGAAGTTATTTGGCAAAGAAATCCAAGACAAATGATTTTGAGAATGAAACACTATCGCCGACATGAACAACTTCACGCTTACTTTGAAGAATAACTTATTACTTTAAAAGAGAAAGAAAGTAGCACTTTGTAGCTAGCTAAAATTTAGCCTTTGGAGCTCTCTGCTGGTCGTCAAGGGAACAGTCATTCAGAATAGCTGCTTGAACACAATTCCAGACTGAGATAATCCCTTCTCACAAGAACAATGCACAACTACAAATCAGCTCTTTCGTGATTTTTCCAAGTCTACATTTGTACAGGGTCTGGCTGGGATGGAGTCTGGTTTTCTCTGTAGCAGCCTGCAAGGTACTGTGGTTTAGGCTAGTGACTAAAACTGCTCTGCTAACACCCCAATGTTTTCAATACTGTCAAGCAGCGCTTGCAGAACATCAAGGCCACCTGCTCCTCACTCTGCCCCCACAGCTGGGGTGGGCACAATGCTGGGAGGGCACATAGCCAGGACAGCTGACCCCAAAAGACCAGACAGATATTCTGTATCATAGAACTTTACACCCAGCAATAAAACCAGAGTGTCATCTTTCCAAAATAGCTGTTGCTCAGCCATTTCCTGGACGTTGGTCTACTGGTAGGAGGTGGTGAGCGACTTTCTCCGCACCACTGGTGATTTTTTTGTTTTGGTTTTTAATTTTTTTTTCCCCTTCACTTACTAAACTGTCTTTATCTCAATCCAAAAGTAGTTCCTGCTTTTACACTTCTAATTCTCTTGCTTGCTGGCCTATAGCCAACCCACCGCAGTATTGAAAAATTAAAATAAAATAAATAAAATTAAGCCATTTTAATACGCTTCAACTAAAACGTGCCTTCAATGAAAAGACTGAGTTTCAAATGTCTTCTACTGAAGTATTGAGTATACACATATGCAATAGGGTGTTCTGGTTTGAGTTAGGACCGAACCAATTCTGTTCAGTGATTTTACTTTTCATCTGAGTCTCTGCACTTTCTGAAGCTCACAGTATGTTTTTGTAGACAGTGTCTGCTTCTAGCAGTGATAACGCTCCATGATTAGATTTACTACCAAGGACTGGTGTGCAGACCAAGGTCACTGCTAGATCTTGTGTACCACATCAGGGGTGCAGAAAGTGAAAGGCTGCACCTGTGGGGAGGAGTGACCAGGAGAGGTGACCCTAAACCGACCAACAAGGTCTTCAACCCCATATACGTCATATTCAGTATAAAGCTGAGGGATCACAAGGGTCTCAAAGCTTCTCTTCCTTCAGGACCCTTATGCCCAGATGCTCTTCCCTTCAGGATCCTTAGGCC
Source organism: Brachypteracias leptosomus (assembly GCA_013401335.1). NCBI lineage: Eukaryota > Metazoa > Chordata > Aves > Coraciiformes > Brachypteraciidae > Brachypteracias > Brachypteracias leptosomus. The sequence continues at coordinate 4,021 of VYZX01016307.1, forward strand.
TTCTATTTTCCTTGGGTGGGCCCTTATCCCTTCCCTTTGGCTTGCTTTCTTCTTGGCCCTGCTTTGATCCTGAGTCACGTGTTCCTGAACCCAGTTCCCGTCAGCTGCTGAGCCCAGTCTGGGGCTTTGTCACTACCTGCTCTACAGACTCAGTGGTGACGGTGACGTAATTACCACCAGGGGGAAGTTGGGTTCGATACTGGTTTTGTACATATTTGTATATATCCCAATTTATTATTATCATTAAAGCTGTTTTAGTTTTCTTTTCTAATCCAGAAGCCTCTCTCTCATTCCCTTCCTCTCCCATTTGGGAGGGGAGGGGGCCATAAGTCTCTCTCTCTTAACCTCTTTCTCTTCCTCTATTTGTGAGGGGAAAGAGGGGTTAACAGAGAGTGTCTGTTGAAGGCCTGATGGATTGAATCTGAACCTCGACATAGGGTATACCACAAATTCTGGAAGAGGCTGAAAATGTTCCTTTTCAAAGGCTACAAGCAAGCCAGAAAATCATTCAACAAGAGATGTATGTTTGGGTATGCTAAATAATTACTCTAACATTACATAATTTTCTCCCTTTAACTTTTGAAGACTTCCAAAGAAAGGTTCAAATTTGACATCTAAATTATCAGTAATTTATTTAATTCTCAGGAGATCACGGATTCCAATACTCCTTCAAGCAATTTAGAGTAAATTGCCATCTTGTTCAAACCAACTGTAATAGTCTGATGAAATGCAATTTTTAAGCTTAGGTACCTTTTAAGGATTATATCAACCCGCATTTTTCAAAATGATTCTACCTTAATAATGTTTTTCAGTTTCCAAAGCATACATTGCAATTAGGCTCCTTAGGCTTCTATTTTTAATCACTCTTTCCTAGATTTTTATTATTTGATTTTTCAGCATCTGTAACAAAAGCTAAATCCCAGCTTTTGAGATCTCTCTTTTAAACTGTTGACACTGGGTTACATTTAGATTTCATTGGTTGTCTCAGTGCCTAGCCAGGCACAGGGCACTGCTCTGTTTACAGGTGGAAAGGGACTTCATAAAAAAGCTCTTCTAAGAAAAATCTGGAATTTATCCAGAGGCATAGTCTAAAACAGATGTGTGAAACAGTCACAGGCAGGCAGACTATGATAAAACTAATAAACCACTATATTTATTCTCATCATACCTTGTAAAATCTGTTTGCTGGATCCAGCCACCACTTCAAGAGAATGGTCATCTGTGAAGACAATTATTGACATATTAATCTACACAAAGGCTCTCTCTAGTGGTATATTCTGTTATGGTCTTCCTTGCTGAAATTTCTTGAGCAGACAAGCTGCTCACAATGACTGTCTTTTACTCTAGCTATTGTCTATTAATGCAGCAATTAAGTCTTAAAACAAATTTTTTATAAAGAAAATGCCACTTTACACAGTAGATTTTTATATATATATACATAAAAAGATCAACATTTTTTAGTGGCAACAGAGAAATAAGATCTTTCTAGTATTTAGTAAAATAAGATCCCCTCAAGAATAAAAGCCATACACACGAACAATACGAGTAAGTTCAAATAAATTTGCTAAACAAATATTTCCCTTAAACAAGCATTTACAACTAATGTAAAACAACAAGGGTAAGACTTGGAGAAGGTAGAACCAAGTAAAAAAAAACTTCTCATCCAAACAGATTAATGCCTCTGTGGAACATGCCAGAAAGATATTTTATGACAAACTTGTTAAAGGATAGCAAATGACTTCTAGTGAAGATATATAATAATTTATGCAAAAGTTGATTCAAATATAAAATTGCACAAAACAGTTATATTCATTATCCCTGCATTACCATAAGGCTTTCATTTGCATTGTTTCAAATATGTAGCAACCACACTGTCTCTTCTCCCATAGCAAAGGCTACTGATCATATTTTGCGTTCATGTCTCTTCACAGATTGTTTGCACTTACAGAAAAGGTACCAAGCACCTTTTCCATAACCACCTTTCAAGCAGATTAACTATACCGGATAGGGAAAATCTTATATTTGAGATCACAAACCAAGTACAACATATCAACCCCAAAGTAAAATTGCCTGTTCATCTTTCTTGATATATCTTGATCTGTAAAATGATGCAAATAGAGAATACTAAAAAAGCAGCTTAACTTTGTATATTGATTTTAATGAAAAGATGAAACAGAGCACTTGATAACTAATTTTACTATATTGCTAGAGCATATATCTGTTTTATCTTCAGCCAATATATAACATTATGGTGAACATTCAATAAAATGCAGGTAAAGCAAAACCTTTAAAAAAAACCTCTGAACTTACTGCAAATGAAACAGCATTTACCAACATGAGCCACAAAACATGGTGGTGGCACACCACACCGCACAGTTAGCAAAACTACTTCCACGTAAACTTGCCACAATCTGGCAGCACCCTCTTTTTCTTCAATAAGCCCTTAATAGCAAATTTAAATTCAGTCAAGATGGTCTATGACATTAAGTACTTACCATTACAACAATTCTGAGTGTGAGAATGTCCATAGCTATGGCCATGATCATGAGTGTGTCCATGGCCATGTTTACATTCATGGCTGTGGCCGTGACCTCCATGACTGTGTCCGTGGCTGAGACCACCATTAAATAGAGAATGGCTGTGTTCATGCCCTATAAGCAAATATCACTGTCAGAGTATATATTTCAGTGTTGAATAAAAGCATGCTTACATTTTTTTCTAAGCTACTCAAAATCTATTAATCTTTTAGGTCATCTTAAGGTACGGCCTTAAATAAGCTAAGAAAATTAACACAAGTTGTTTGTCATCTAAATCTATGCTGTGCAGTCGTATAAAATCTATACCTGATTTGAGAAGTCAAGTGTTTTTATACATTCCCACTTCTGAGACAAGTTGTGCTACACTTTCAGTACAATTTGAAAAATGTACAGATAATTAGACACAAGCACATTAAAAATAGCTGTTTTAAGAAACTAGGAATTGGTTATCGCTCACACATTTAAAATTCAAGTTTAAATTGCTGCTTAAAGACCAAAGAAAATGTTCTTTCACCAGTCAATACCAGTTTATATGTTAAGCTGAAAGAGATACCAATTAGCTTTGAAGGAAAATAAACCAAAAATATTTGGCATATATATTTAGGCAAATAAATTCTGCATTTAAATTCAAAAGACACTAAATTGAGAAGCACCTGGAGCTGAATCATTCCATACTTAGAATTTGGTTCAGACACCATTTTGTACATTTTCCAGCTAAGATCTCACTTAACTCCAGCTTAATTTTGTTCAAAAAACACTGTAAATCCCTTCCAACAAGATGTATGTTCCAGAAAGCAGATTCTGGAGTTCTAGGTCTTTCAGTTAACAGATATTAACATTAGAAGTAGAGCAGTGGCATACTAGGGATAGTGATAAAACACAGAAGTCAATATTGTGATGAGTCACACATTTAAAATTTAATTCTGGAGTTCTCACTGGAAGATTATACGGTCCTGGAACACAGGGTGTCAAGAAAGGAAATGGTACAGAAAATTACAGACATCCTACCAGAGCCATGTGAATGCCCATGACCTCCATGTTGAAAAACAAATATTCCTATAAGATTTACAATGAATCCTAGTATAGAAACAGGAAGAAGTCTCTCATGATGCACGTCAGGAGGCTCAAGTGCTCTCTAAAAAAAACAAACACCAAAAACCAATCTCTTTTTACAATCTCTTCGTTATTAAAAGCCACTGAAAAAACCTATTTAGATACAGAAGCATTCTCATACATACAAGCATAAAAGACATAATAGAAAATTACTCAGGACTTTCAGGTTTTGGGATGGTATTCAGATTAACTATTACTGCCTGAAGATGGAGTTTTATTATTAAAGCTGTGAAAGTATAGTAGAACATTCTGATAGCCTAGCTAACTTTTATGCTGTAGGATAGGGCTCAACACCATATGAAAACATTCCAGTTTGTTGTAATACATGGATTGCCCAAGTCATCCAAACAACTTCCAAAATCTAGAATGTCATTTCTTCCTTTCTCTTTAGAAGGGTAAGTGGATGATGGAAATGAAATTAAGACTGAGAAAAAATTGTGTCATTTTTCAAAACTTCTAAAATCTAAACTGATTGAAGCTAAGTGTTTAAGAATGTAAATTACTATTGGCAGGGGAGAGAAACATTCACCATCTGTTCACAGGGGTGAAAGGTACAGGCAACAGCTAAACAAACTTTGAGCAGATGTAAAATAAGTTTTTCACAGAGAAATGGAGTCAACATCACAAGGAAAGAGAATACTTCACATGGGATCTAAGAGCAGCAGCAAAAGAATGGGGTTTCAACATTACCCTTGACCCTTCCTGCAGTAGTTTTCTATTTTTCTAGTAAGTTTTGTTCCTTTCAGGGAATTTCAGCCCAGTGTGTACTGATTCTGAAGTATTTACAGGCCTATGTATGCAGAATGCATGAAAAACTCCTGAAAAGCTCTTTCCAGTTCTCAATTAAAAAAACACCTACTAGAATGTATTCCGAACTAGAAGTCTGAAGAAATATTAATGCAAGCTGATCAGAATCAGTTATCAATTTTTTAATCATATGACATTTCAGTGCAGATACCCTTGATGTCCAAATTTTGATCTTGAAATTATCACCTGAATCATCTTGTAAAAAAAATAAAATAAATAAAACCAATGAAAGTGCCCTTATAAATGTTAAAGCTATTACTACTTGCCATTTATGTCAGACTCAAAGATTTGAAAGATAATGCTTTTTCTTTAATGAGTTACTCCAACTTCTTCACAGAATGTGTTTACATTTTCTATGACTAACTTCTCTGAATGGCTAGTTTTGGCCTTTCTTTCTTGGCCTCATCTGTCCTTCAAAAATGAGAACATCTTTCTATGACATACTTAACTGGCTGAAAAAAGGACAGGGTAAATCTCACAAAATCTTTACATACAATCAAAATGCACTATTTAAGAAGCTAGTACAGGTATACTGAAAAAGCTGGGAATCTGTGTCACAAAACAGCAATTTCAGATGGCCCTATTCTCTGTTCAGATCACAGATTTTTAGCCAATTATGGATAATTTCAATAATTTTATCCCCACTAAATATGTTCCACAAATAGAGATGTGACAACTGATAGTGCAATTGACTTCATAACGTACCTCAACACCTTCAGAAAAAATGAAGAATGCTGTAAAGATGAGGAATAAACCATTTACAAAACCAGCAAGTACTTCTGCTCGAACATACCTGCAAGAAACAAAAAAGCAACAGCAGATATTACCACCTCCATTTAAGTGCTGAAAATCGAAACCGGAACTTAGAGACTAGAATACAATCTTCTAGATCTCAAACAGTTGTATTACACAAGAATCTGATAAATGGAAGACATGGTACATAAACTACTGGTAAGCATATGAAATTCAGTATATTTCCACAGAAATTACCTGATCTATGAAAGAAAATTTTAAATATATCAAAACCTTCCCATGTAAGATCATCTCTACTGGAAGTTACAGTATAAACTTACATTTGGAAGCCACAAAGTAAGATAAGCACGAGAGGTGACTGAAGTCTGCTTATGTAAAGTTTTGTTTAATATCAAACAGCCATACATTAATTTGCTCCCCCTCTAGTAAGGGAATTTTTAGTAAAATTTTAAGTAGAAATTATTTAAGCTACTATATTTTTCTAATAAAAACAAGCCAGATTAGAATAACATCTAATTGCAATACAGCAAACATCAGACTTAATAAATTGTAGCTGTTCTCTAATAAATGGAACACTGGCTGTTTAAATGCAGAGCAGTAATTAATACAGAACCTGCTTTCCATGGTACAATCAATTATTCCTAAATTGATTTCTAGGCACACTGGAATTACCACTTTAATTAAGTGCTTTAAGTTTCAAGCTACATGATCCATGCTTAGGCAAGATGGCTGAAGCTAAATGCTGACATTCAGGTCTGTAATACTTTGGGAAAGACAGCAACCCACATTACAGGTCATCTGCTGTTAATTAATCAGTATCACAAATTAATAACATTGTATCACCAGTATTGTTTTATAGAGTTCAACTGCAATGTGCAAGAGAATCTCCTAGGGGAGGTAGGAAAGTCCCCTCCTAGCTCCCCTCACCTGCCATTGTGCAACAGGTACAGGACTGTGGAAACTGAGGAGCAGGAGAATGAGGATGGAGATGAAGCTCCATCAGGGGAGTTGCCCAAGGTGAGTCAGTCTCCTCTACCCTTCAGGACTCATTCTACTAAAAAAACCCCACAATTGTAGTGTGTGATTCCCTTCTGAGGGGAACAGAGGGCCCCATATGCCGGCCAGACCTGCAGCACAGGGAAGTCTGCTGCCTCCCTGGGGCCCAGGTCAGGGATATCACTCGTAAACTCTCTAGTCTGGTACGGTTGTCCAACTATTATCCACTGTTGGTTGTTCAGGCTGGTAGTGATGAAACTGAGATGAGGAGTTTAAAGGCAATAAAAAAGGACTTCAGGGCACTGGGGTGATCATTTGACAGCTCAGGTGTCAAATGTTGTTTTCTCCTCAATCCCTCTAGTAGCAGGGAAGAATCCGAAGAAAAGGAGAAAAACCCGTTCGTTCAACACGTGGCTTGGAGGCTGGTGCCACAGACAGAATTTTGGGTACTTTGATCATGGGAAGCTTTACGCTGCACGGGGTCTGCTGGTGACAGATGGAGTTCATCTGTTACAGAGCGGGAAAAGGATCCTCATGTATGAGCTGGCTGGGTTCACTGACAGGGCTTTAAACAGGTTCAAAGGGGGAAGGGGATA
>VYZX01016310.1:13798-24118 GCA_013401335.1 Brachypteracias leptosomus
CGTAGAATCACCTCTCTTGACCTGCTGGCCACACTGCTTTGGATGCAGCCCAGGATGCTAATGGCTTCTAGGCTACAGTGGCACATTGCTGGCTCATATTCATTTTTTCATCCACCAACAGCCCCAAGCCCTTCTCCACAGGACTGGTCTCATTAAATTCATCCTCTAGACTGTATTGATACCCCAATCCAGGTGCAGGTCTCTTTGCACTTGGCCTTTTTGAACTTCATGAGGTTTACATGGGCCCACTCCTCAAGTCTGTCAAGGTCCCTCTGTATGGCACCCCTTCCCTCAAGCAGATCAACTGTACCAGCTTGGTGTCATCAACAGACTTGCCAAGGGTGTACCCAATCCCACTGTCAATGTCATTAATAAAGATACTGAACAGTACTGGTCTCAATACAGACCCCTGAATGACACCACTTGTTACTGATCTTCATTTGGACACTAAGCCATTGGCTTCAATTCTTTCAATGCAGCCATCCAGTCAATTCCTTATCTATCCAACAGTCCATCCATCAAACCCTTATTTTTCAAATTTATCAACAAGGATGTTGTATGGAACCCTGTCAAAGTCATTACAGAGGTCAAGACAGACACCTGTCGCTCTTCCCTCATTCACCAACACAGCCACTCCATTGTAGAAGGCCACTGGATTAGTCAGGTACAATTTTCCCTTTGTGAAACCATGTTGGTCATGTCTAATCACCTCCCTGTTATCCACATGTCTCTTGAGTTCTCTTAGCCTTAGGAATAGTTCTCTTAGGAATAACAACTTAGAACAAAATCTGTTTTAGGCTAGAAGTCTGGTTTCCAAAAGAGGTAAAATTAATGCATCCATGTTCTAAGGGGGAAAAAAAAAATCCTAACAAGTACACACACTCATGGAGCTATTTAATAACCACAAGCTTTAGTAAATTGATCTTAACATTTTGATGACATGTGCCTTTTTTAGCACCTTCAGAATTATTCCGTTACAGGTGACTGACTCGTCATAGATCAGTACTATCAAAACTATGAGACTTTCAGGGACATAAGATGGAATCACAATTGTCACCATTTCTAATACTCTGAGGAACTTCTAACTCTGGCTTCTGAAGTAATACAGGAGAAAAGTCACTGCCACTGCACTTGTGTCAGCTGTATTTACACTAACAGCAAAAATGTTAAGTGGGTGTGTTATGATGAGGAGTCCATGTTGAACCAAGATAAGTTCCCTTTAGGAGCTCACATAACTTACAGTATACCCTGCCTCAACCTACTAGATGTCTGACATTTCTAGCTGTTGAAATATGCCCCTCAGACACAGCAAGTCTGATAAATCTTTGGGTTGTTTATCTTTTGTTCCCTTGCTTCACACTTAAGCAATAAAGGCTGTGATTAAGAGGATTAATGAAAATGTCACCATTTATCACCTGAAGCTCAATCAGTAATAGGAAAGTTGAGCCTTATTTGATTAATTACACAAATGCTCACATTATGAATTCAGGATGTACTGCAAGATGCTGGAACTCTGAGAAACCCAAAATAGCAAGGTTAGAAGTCTTAAAGTTTACATAGGCTTAGAAGTGCATACTTAACTTCAAGCCAATTTTATTGAATTAGTTTTCTTAATTCACTATTTTGACTACATTAGATCTCCATTAAGCATCCATCTACCAGCTCCAATACATCAAGAACAAGCTACCTGTTTTTAAAGGCCTCCTTCCATCTGCCTGACACCTCAATTACTGTTCCCAGGCTTCTTCTATTAGAATTTAAAGCATTTGTGCATTTTTTCCTGTGCTGCCTTTTATTTTAGAAATAATTCCACACACACCCCACAAATGCCATTACCATCTACAGCCTTCTCTTTTGCAAGCTATCTGCAACCAACCAGCCAATGCCTCAAAACAGAGGGTTTGGAGGCTGTAACCAGTAAGGCTGTCTATGCTGTTTATTGACAGCTGTCACATCACCTTGACAAGTAGGCCAGTCTGCTGAAAGACTCCTGATGTCTTCAGCACAGAATTGAATTCTAGCTGTAATGGGAAAGCAGCTGTTAGACCCAGCTCCTGGGCTTACTGGCATTAAATTAGTGTTTCGGATATCAAAAAGATTGATTTTAAAGAGCTGCAGAAAAACAAAACCTATCTGTAAGTAAAATGAGGAAGGGTTTTTCTGGTTTTGTAGTTAAATTGCTACAGACCTATCTAATCACAGATTTGCTAAAATTAGCAAAGTCAGCAGTTGGATTGTTAAAATGGATCCACTATTATATAATAATATCACTTAAACTATATTATGGGTTAAAGAAAAATAGTATCAACAAAAGTGCCAGCAAAAAAATGACAAGCCCTAGACTTGGATTTTACATCTGGGGATGAAATTCCTTAGCATTGAACTGTCTGAACATAAAAACTTCTACATAACAGTATTCATGTTTCTCATCTTCTGACTATGGTCCTAAGAAGAACAATATGAGATTTTGCTCTCTTCTGATACCCTAAAAGCTAATAGAGATGTTCCAGTAATCTCTTAGTTTGACCTCTACTCATGGAGTTGTGGAGTTTTGCCACTGTTTTTCAATAGATCAGTAAAATCAAAATTAAATACTCTAAATAAAAATAACATTCATTACAAACTAGCAATGAAGCGTTAAAATGTTATTTATATTTTGAGTTTACTACTCTGGGGTGAAAACCCATAGAAATGGCTGCAGTGCTGAAAATACTCAATTCTATAGTCTTTGAAGGCAGCAGAAAGAAAACAGAATCTTCTAGTTCACAGTGCTTTGCATATGCAGTACTTTAATTTGTAAAGCAAAATTCATTAATAGATGGTTAAATTCTATTTTAGATTAAGTTGCTATCTGCTATGAAACTACGTGTGTTGCTATGGATGGCAAATCTGGGGAGTTTTGTTGGTTTGCAGAATTGTAGTTTTATTCCCATGATCCTAAGCTCTGAGTAAAAGGAATGTGAAGAAATGTAGTCCTTGTGTATTGGATGTTCAGAGGTTAAAGTAACAGCTCTCACAGACTCAGAAGAGCACAAGAGTGAGATTTTTTTTTTTGAGGTTTTTTTTGCCTGCATCTTTCCAAGCTGCTCTCAGAACCCAATTTTCTGGATCAGTATATTCAAAATTTGCCACAGAGAGATGTAGTAAATTACACACAAAATCAAACAAAGTGGCAAATAAGATCTATCGTATTTCGTATATATGTCAGTAAAACAGATTGAAGTAGTAAGAATTTTCCCATTGTACTTGAGCAGAAATATTTACTGTTTGTATAGAAAATGAAAAGTAACATATCACAATTAAGTTGCAGTTTCCATGTTGAAACTGACTTTTGGCAGAGCTGTTTTCCACTAGAGACAAATGGAGAATGTTTAGTTCAAGAGCCAGTGGCCTTGTGCTCTGCTTGAAAGGAAAAGTTTTCTTGTAGCATGTTTATTAACTTCTTGCCAATATAGATTAATTTTGATTATCAAATTCTTACTATTATTTCCACTGTGCTGGGCTTTGCAAGCACTTTTATCAATATGACCCCCAAAACATTTCATTTGTACCATACATAGGTTCTTCCATATTGTTTCCCAAAACAGCATTAAAATTGTAATAGCACTGAATAAGAAAAAGTTTATATCTATCTATCTATATCTCAAACCTCAATTTCTTTATAGAAATTGCACCAAATAATGGTTTTCTAAGTAGGAGTTAATTCAGATAAACTCTTATATGGACATTCTTAACTGAGTTTAATGGTGACTGATTTTGAGTTAGCTAAATTCACTTATCTCTGTTTTATTCCAGGCTCTGTCACTGATTCACATAACAGATTTGTTCTCCCTTTTTGTCTCCTCCTACAGTTTATCTGTCTCAGCTGTTTTCCCAAATCTAGGCACCTAGATATTCCTTGAAACCTGCAGAGTGCTATTGAAAAACATATTAAATAACTGCTACCTTTGAAGAACTTAATCTCTATGAAAGTTAAGCAATTCCATAAGTTTGGCTCGTATTAATTCAAACATGTTCTTGGTCAGTTCTTAGGTAAATAGGAAAGGCTCTAAACCAACAATCTAAAAAAATATTTATACTTAAATTTAAAATAATAAAGGTGCCATCCCAGACTGCAGTCATTCCACACACAACAGTTTTATGTTAAAGTAGCAAAATACTCTGACTTCTCCAGTGAAAATGGTTTAAATTAATTTCCCTTATCCTTATTGTTGTGTTCAGCTATGAAGAGACAAAGACAACCTCCTCAGGTAAGGGGCCAGGAGCCCTATATTAAGTAAGGAGAGCCTGGACCCAAATTGTAAGCTATGAAGCTAAGTCCTCCCAATACATTCATGGCATTGATGCCATCTTTTTGAAAGCTACTTTTTGAAGTAGCTGAAGTAACAAGAGCCAGCAAGTTATTTTATACAAGATTTTAATAATTTTTTTTTCATGAAGTAAATTAACTTTTAAGATTCTATCAGTACTCATATAGTTTGTTACTATGCATCTTCTATCTTATTCCACTAGAAAGTAATGATTTTTTTGACCTTTACATCTATTAAATTCATTTTAAAAGAATGATTTCTTAAGGAGAATTCACCTTCAGTATATGTGCTGGATTTCCTGCATTGGAAATCTTTACATTAACTGTCAGATTTGTTTTTTAACAACACTCTGTATGTCCTGCATGCCTTTGCTGTTCTGTATCAAACACATTACAACACTGATGCACTTAAATATATGTGCTGTCTGTTACTGTCCATTGTTCATAATAGATTCAACTTCAGAAATCCTAGTTCCTATAAGTCAACATTATCATACTCAAAACTGAAAAGCATACAGGCAAGAATTAGGCAATAGGCTAAACCCTCAAGTTTATACATCAGAGTAGTAGATCTGAAGCAGTGTCATTAGTTCAAGCTACAGAGAATATTATATATTCATGTACTGAGAGACAAAAAGAAGAACGAAGAGTTCACTTCATCATCGCCTCCAGTTCTCCTATTAAATCCCTCAGCCTCTGCTTGGTATAGCTGACCTTTAAACACTGCAGTGGGAGATTTGCATCTGTGCCAAAAGAAAAGATAATCAGAGGATTCTTCCCTGCTCCCATCAAATTCCTTTTTTAATCTCAAGTTCACCCAGCCTATCACTCCTCCTCTCAGAAAGCATTACATCTCTTTGATAGATCAGCTCAGGAGATCAGCCTGTCAGCTTTCCCAAACAAGAAATTTCTAGTTACAGAGGACCTGCTTTTACCTTGTGTAGATGGGACATTTCAGTCTTCCTTTTTACCTGTCTTTTGTTCACTTTCACGTACTCATTCTCTCAACATCAGACTTTGTTTTACTCTTTGGTAGGAATGAACCACAGGCCAGAACACTGTATTCCCTAAAACCAGGCATGGCTTACAAGGTACTACAAAGTATAATCAAGTACCCTAAGACTTTTCATTATTATTTTGTCATCATTTTCATAATTTTAAATAGTGGTTATATTCAGAGCTAATTACTGTGTAACCACGACTATATCACTTCCTCCATATATGTGAAGATACTATTTGCACTTACAACTAAGAGATTCTGTTTTGTGAAATTATTGTGCAGCTATAATAGATATTAACCAAGGCATCTCAAATACTTTGTCACTCTTCAAGCTTTTTGAATACTAGCACTGTCCATAAAGCACCAGCTAATATTCCTGGGAATAACATCCCAAGTGTATGCATTTTTTAACAGAAACTAGAACTTCTAGAGTAAGACTACAAAGTAGTTAATAAACTCAGAAGAGAGAAAACATAAGAAAACAAGGACAAATATATAGTTGCTACTACATTTGGAAACATCATTGCCCCAGATCTGGTGTGGTGTTGAGTCTCTCCATTTCACTCATGTTTTGTACTTCACTCAATTTATACACATACTTCTGAACTGTATTATATCATTATGTCTTAAATCAGTTTCTAAAGGAAGGACTGTAACTTCCAAATGCTAATTCAGAAGAGAGATATTTGTAAGAGATACTAATCTTTAAGATGACTTACAGAGGTCACTGGCCAATGAGGATACTGTTTGTTTCTTAAATTACAATATGAGCAGTGAGTCAGTGTAGAAGGCAGTTTAGCTTAGCTGAATTTACATTTCATATTGAAAGAGAGAATAAAAAAATCTGCTCTTTCTCAAGACCTACTATTTCTACTTGAGAAGTTTTCATTTTCTGTTTAAAATAGAAACCACAGAAAATCTCGCTTGATATTTCAACTAGTACCTCTAATTTCTGTATCAAATTCACTGTTGGAGAAACCTTTGTGAGAAGAACTTTTGCTTTTATAGTGTGCAACTCTGTCTATTGTATTTCTACACAAAACAATATCATAACCTACTATTCAACACCTTTGATCTTTCAAAAACAGATGCAAAAATGCACTGAAAAACAGGATACACCTGATTAAAACCTACCATATGGAGCATAAGAAAATGCAACATAATGTATGTCTCAAAAGAGACCAACACTCATCTCTCAAGGTATAATCCATCTCACCTCACTTCAGCTATATAGAAATTACAACCAGACTATACTAGTAATTTAGTCAGTGAATAGATGGGCATTTAATATAAACACGATAAATCTTCTTTGGAAAACCTTTATCCTGGGTTAAGAGTAAATGGGGTAAATAAGGTTTCAAATTGAAAAACAGACCAACAGACTCAAATCTCAGAATACCTACCTTATGTTTCCAACGTCAAAAAAAAGACAAAACAAGCAAAAGAAGTGAAGTAATACTGGTGGGTATAGCAGGCAGCACATCTAGGCGGGCAGTATGTACTAACATACATGGTTTAATTTGAGTGGATAAGTACATGCTTAAACTGGAAATAACACAAAAAACAATAGTTTGGTTTACTTAAAAATAGACTTACATCCTAATCCTCTAACATCACAGTCATTGTATTATCTATAACTGTTGGACTTGCTGGCTGTAATACTAAAATCAATTTTTATGTGACTGGAGATCTGACAACACAAATACACAGGTCTTTATGGACCAGATTCAGAAATTTTGCAAATTTCTGCAATCGAAATATTATGGAAGGAAAATTAAACACTTTATCAATATGGATTTATCAATATGGCAACAGAACATCATTTACAACTGGCAGAGTCATAGAATAAAAATGCATATTAACATTTGCAAAGGACATATTGGAGTAATTAACCGATGCTGGTTCTACTTTTGGCTCAGTGATTATTTTGAGAACACACTATCATCTCTTTATTACAGTATGTTGTCCTGTCTCAATTTTTAAATTGATATTATCAGATTCATCATTGGTGCAACACTGACATCATCATCCCAGCTCAATGATGTTGCTCTGAAGCCTCATAGGTGTGTGGAACAGGTTCAGCTGGAACACTGTGTTTGGTGGAACAGAGCTGAGACACTGCTTCTTAAAGAGAAGACTTACTAAAGTTGAAATGATGACTGGATTTAAGAAAAGCCACATTTTAAAAAAACTACTGTTTCCTTAGTTTGGAGATAATCAAATATCTTCACATATCTTCAAGCACAAAATATTACCTTTATATGATGAAAAGGAAATAGTCATAAAGTTTTCTTGTGCCATAAATATCTTTCAGAATAACAATGTTCCTACAACTCCTCCAAGAATCAGGGTGGCTTAATAACCAGTAATTCTCAGTTGATACAGAAGTAGTAACATCACTTTCTTAAACCTCAGGAACAAATCAGCAGAAAATTGGGAGAAATCTGTGAGTGAGAAATTTCCTTGTTGTCACAGAATCTACATTAACTTTTTTTTTTTTTAATGAATATTTAACAAGTTATTTGGAGTAGTCACAGAATCACAGAATGGTAGGGGGTGGAAGGGATCTCTAGAGATCATCTAGTCCAACCCCCCTGCCAAGGCAGGTTCACCTAAATCGAAAAGATTAGACTACTAATCTAATCTAAAAGAACTAATGAAGATTTGAAAAAGGACCTAATGGTACTGGATAACCACATTATAACATAGGAGATTAAATTCAACCTAAACAGATGTGAAGTGAATCATTTTGGGAAAAAAACCCAAACAGTATTAAATATATACAAGAGATCACAGCAGGCTAGTACTAATCAGGAATAAGACTGAGAATATAATATAAACTTTCTGTGAAAGGTGCAGTTAAGTGTTTAGCAGTTGCCTGAGAAGAAACACTGCTAGGAATTAAATAGATGTGGAAACAGAACTTCATTAAATGGGTTTAATATGTTGAGTAGCATTCACAGTTCTGACCTACCACCTCAGTAGCTGGAAGGTGCTTGAAAAGGTACAGGGAAGGTAGCAGGGAAGGTAGTAGTCCTTTTAGGGCTTTCAAACAAGGAAAATTTTAAAAGACCAGAAATACTCAACTTGAAAAACTGACAATTGAAGGAAGCTATGACAGAGGTCTGTAAGTGGCATGGAGAATGAGAATGGGGACTGGTGTGTATTTTCTGTTCTGATACAGGAATTCAGGGACAGCAAATGAAATTATCATACGGGGAGTTCACAGATACCTCTCTACACAACACATTGTTAAGCTGTGAAATTCTTTACCAGATGTTATGGGTGTCAAAGGTTTACAATTGCCTCAGATCCACACCTAGGATGTTTTACATTCAGGAAAAAAAAAAAGGAGAATGAGAATGTAAAGGGGTTTTTTTCTTAGTTTTTGTTCTCCAATACAAAAACTAAGGATTGCCAGCATCTGAGTTGGTTTTCATGTCTCAATTCCCTCAAGCAGCTCTATTACCATTACTGTTGTATGCCATTTTTTGTAACCATTTTTTCTTGTTAGCTTTTAAAATATTTTACCTTCAACTATTGTCTCTGCTAATATTTCATAGTCAGGTATACGTCACATCTTGCACTTCAATACTTAAGTTATTCTCAGTTGCAAAGAAGCCCAGTTCTGCAATAGCAGACATGACTGGCTTTCCAAATTTGCATTTCATAACCTGAAAGTTGTAAGGGGGTTTGATTGCTTTTATAACAGTGAAGGAAAGAAATAGCAGAGGAATGAATGTGAGGCCTCTCCTGCAAATATGCAAATCATAACTGTCGTTTAAGAACCTTCTGATAAAACACAAAGATACTTGACAACTTTCTTATAAACTCTGGACATGTTATACAGGGTTCAATATTGAATTAACCTGCCATCTAACTCAAAATCTTACAGGTGGCAGACAACACCATGTTATGAAACATCCCTGGCAAAAACGCTGTGCAGCTGTCCCAAAGGGGAGAGGTGATGTTGATATATCAGAAGCTCACTAAGAAAAAGTAAACTCTTTATTAAATAAATGGATAATAAAAGTAGCAAGGATCCAAAGCTAACTTGTTTCCTTTTATCTGCCCTGTCCTCCTTGCAGAATCAGGCTCCCTTGTTTTGGTAACACTTTTACCCATACCTGATTTCTATGGAGTACCCATTACACAAGGCACCATGTTCAGTCAGAACAGCTCCATACCTAGTTGCCAATTCTCAGTTTCTGAAGTATGTGTGTGTTTCTGAAGTATGTACATCTGGAAAAACTAAGATTAGTAAGATCTATCTGTTATATTCCTCAACAAATAAAAGCAACAGTGCAGGGCCCTACTATTGTAAATTTAAATCGAAGCTTAACAGGTTTTAGGCCATTGAAAAACAAAGTATGCTTCTGGTTCATAGCTCTAATGCATTTAAATGCTATTCCATTTATATTGCTGTGGTTTAAGGTTTGGGGAAGGGGAGGGACAGGTAGAGCAGCTATTCCACTCTCCTTCCTGCCACACTCTACAAAAGGACACAGGAAGTTCTGCTCGCCCCTTCCTCCTTGGGATTGCTGCTGGGACTGCACCTCTGCATGGCTAGCTACAACTCCACATGGCTCAGGAGGACTNGGATCCGCTTTAAGAGCCCCAGTGGCAACTCCAGCCCCAGGCCCCAACCCAGCCGCTCTGACCAAGCCGCCACAGGCAGGGGGCGGTGCAGCTGACAAAGGAACAGCCTCCCCTCCCCTGCCTGGGCAAATGGCTCAGCTCGCACTGATCATCACCCGCCAGAAGTGTTTAAAGAAATCGAGCTGGAGAATGGGGGGTGGTGGCTTGAAAGCAAAAACGGGGGGAGGACCCTCTCCGGGGCCGAATCAGGTTGGGTCAGAGTCAGCAGACAGCAGTGACTCAGACACTGAAATTAATGTCAGCACTATGCCCAGGAAGGAGTTAAGACACGTAAGGAAGGATTATGCGAGAAAAGATGGGGAAAGTCTCATGGCATGGCTTTTGTGGTTCTGGGACACTGGAGCCGATACGA
>VYZX01016311.1:0-16727 GCA_013401335.1 Brachypteracias leptosomus
GCTGCTCCCGGTGCTGCTGCTCCCGCCGCTGCTGCTCCCGCCGCTGGCCGCGGCGCGGGGCGCTGCCACGGTAAGCACTGACCGGACCGGGACCGGGGGTGCGCCCGCCCGCCGTGTCCCCGCGGGTGCCCGGGAGCGGGCGGGAGCAGCCTGCGCTCCCTGCGGGGCCGGTGCCGTCGGGGTGGGCGGAACAGGCAGAACCCCCTGCGCCGAGCCCGGGCCGCCCCCCGGGGTCGGGGTGTGGGTTGCTCCCGGGAAGGGCTGGGACGGTTTCGGTGCTGGTGTTCCCGTTGCTGCGGGGGTTTGGCGGAGGGAATGTTCGGGGCTGCGAGCGTGCTCGGCGGGCTGGAAGGTGCCCAAAGGCTGGTGCCGCGGTGATGGGCTCTGCAGCGACAGGGAACAGCACGGGCAACATTTCCCGCGCGGAGACGGGACACGGCAGCGTGTGGGAACCTGCCTCTCCCGTGGATCCGAGAGCCCTCGGTCCCAGCCCTCGCCACGGCTGCTCGCCCGTGGGGTCGGTGTCCACAGCCTGGCCAGAGCCTGGACGTCGGGGGGATGGTGGGAGCAGTCCCCTGGTGATGCCAGGATCCCCAAAGCATTAAAAAGCCAAGATTTTCTGAGCCATTTGGTGGAAGCAGATGAAAACGCAGCTGTTGTTGGCAGCAGTTGGCTTGGGAGTGGTGCCCGGGGAGCCCCGTGCTGGCATTCCCAGCTGGGTGTCAGGGGTGATGCCATCCAAAGCAACTCCGGGATCCACAGCCTGGGGACCCACCCGGTGCTGTCACCCCACCCCTCCCTGTGCAGGTGCTGCCCGCTGGGCCTGACGGTGCTTCCTCAGTTCTTGCCGTTTGGATGAGAGCCCGTCAGTGGGCGTCTGTGTGCCACGCATGGTCGCATCCCTGTGACCAACAACGGAACGCCCGAGCAGTGCCAATGCCCAGGGCCTGGCACCATCAGCCATGGCCTGACTCTGCCAGCACCACTCTGCCATGGCTCCCTGTGCCGCAGAACGTGTTCAATGCCTTGTGCCAAGCCAGGGAGGAGGAGGAAGAGGAGGGTGACATGGTTTCCCCCCTGTGACAGGGACAGATTCCAGCAGCCGTGCGCGCAGCGGGCTTATCAGCGCAGCGTGTTTTCCTCCGAGACAAGTCCTCTGGCAGCGATCAAGGGACAGCTTAAAAGCTGGCCAAGGTTCATTGTCAAAGGTCCTGCTTTCTCCAAATAATGGCACAAACTCAGTGCTCACACGGACACTCTTGCAAGAGGTCCCAGAAACCAGGCAGTGCTGGGAAAATCATCTGGCTCCTAAAACTGGGGGTGAGGAAACCCTCAGCAAAGTGCAGGGACGTTCTCCCATACCGACCCCACCACGGAGCTGGGACCCACCTGCCTGCACCCTGGGCTGGGGTCTGCAGCGAGAGAGGGGATTCTGGGAGAGAACCACACAGAGACCCCATGGATCTGCAGCAGCCCCCATTAAGAGAAGGCTGCTGGATTTCCACCCCGAGCAGCCCATGCAGCGGCTTCATTGGGGGCTGCCTCATGCCCCCGCATCCCCCACATGCTGCTGGGAAGTAGGTCCCGTATGGCAGGTTGTGGCTGTCCCTGTGGTGTCGGGGCACAGCCAGGCACAGGCTGATGGAGGATGCCCAGTCAATGCACCGAGGGGGGTGACCCACAGAATGGACCGTGCGGGGGCCTTTTTTTTTAAGACTTCCTTGTTTATAGCCTGTCCTGTATAAATAGACCATACGGTTCCTGTTGAAGGAAGCAGTTTAAAAGGCAGAACAAGGTTTAATGTTACTACCCCACGTGAAGGCAGGCGGCTGTCCGGGCTGCTGGGCAGCAAGGCACACCCAGCACCCGGGAAGGGGCAGCCAGGCTCCCCCCAGCCCCCAGCACCCGCTCACACCTCGACCTGAGGTGAGCAGATCTGTTTTGTTGCTGCATGGCCATGAGATAAAAGCGGCTGCTGGGCCTCTGGGCTGCTTGCCCAGCCGGCTGCCTGCCCAGCCAGTGGCCCACGAGGCTGCTCCCTGCCCGGGCCAAGGGCTCTTTGCTGGGACGCAGAAGGGAAATGGCTCGAACCAGGAGGTTCTGGGTAAGATGTTGCCCCTTCATGTGTCGGGGAGCCCTCTGTTTGCGGGGCCCCCCAGTGTAAACAGCCACTGATAGGGCTGCTCCGGGTGCATTTGCTGCGTGCAGCTCCCGCCCCACCTCGGCGGGACACGCGGGGCCTCCGTGCCGGCCGTGCCTCCCACCACCCTGCTGCCAAGGGCGCTGGGAGGGACCGCGCAGCCCACGGCCGCCTGCTCCCACGGAGCCAGGCCCTAGCCGGGCTGCTACAGCCCTTCCCTGCGGATGGTGGGACTGCAGCGTGTCCCCGGGTGTTGGGCCATGCTGGCAGTGGCAACTTCACCAGTGGTTGGTGCTTGGGGTGTTGGCAGGAGTGGGGAACTCTGCTGGGAACTCAAGTGGGGATGCCACGGGGCACACCGGGACCCCGTACAGCACTGTGCACATGGGGGTACAGGGCTTGCGGCAGGGCCAGCAGCCCAGCGTGGGGCTGGGGAGCTGCTCGGGTGTGTGTGGAGGGGCCAACAGCTCCTGGCCGGGCTGTGAATCGTCCTGCCTGTTTGCACAAGCAGCAGCATTGCCATGGGGAGGTCAGGGGGCCCCAGAGAGGTGCGAGAGCCTGGAGAGGTGGTGTTTGGGGAGGGGGTCCTGCTCCCTGCCCCGCTGCTCCCTGCTGAGAGCTTGATTAGATCCTGTTCAATTTACAGCCCTCTCAGCCTGATGTGGGACCTCGTTTCCCTTTGAAAGAGAGAGGCTTTTTGAAATGCAAAAGGCAGGGGCTTTTGCTGCCCCCTGAGGAGGGGGAGCCCCTGGCCCCAGCTGTGGGGAGCTGGGGGTCCCTGCTAGGTGGGCAGTGCCGCAGGAAGCCATTGCCCAGGTGCCACCAGCACATCAGCCTGGCTGGCAGGGGAAGGATGGTGCCAGCATGGCCATGGGCCTCTGCCCTTTCCCACATGTTGTGCTCCAGGGCAGGATGGAGAACCAGAGCTGGGCTCCTTTCCCAGCTCTGCCACTGTTCTGTTTCCCAGCGTAAGTCAGTCCCTAGGGCAGAGCCTCTCTCTGGGGTCACCTCTCCTCTTTTCCCACCCTCCTGGATGCTCGGGGCAGGGATATCCCCTCATGGGACACCCAGCACAGCCCGGCCGTACTCCCCACCGCCCGGCATCCCCACGGGACAGAGCGTAAGACAGACCCCAGCCTGGTTCCCGAGCGCAGCAGGGAGAGAACAGTTCCTTATCTGCAGAAACCAGCCCAGAAGCACCCTGGGCTTGTAGCGTGAGTCAGGGCCATGTGCTGAAACAAGGGAGGCCTTGAGAGTGTGCCTGGGGCCATTGCTGGAGTCTGGAGGGGCCGAGCTCACCCCGAGGTGGCTTTGTGTCACCATGAACAATGGACCCTGTGTGGGCTTGGGGCTGTGGGTGTGGGGGGACAGAGGCCCTTTTGGGTCTTCTTGCCACCATCCCTGCTCACTTGGGTCTTGCTGGAGGCTGGAGCTACGGAAATGGGACCAAAGTACCTGGGACACAAAATGCTCTGGTGGCCACTGGGCAAGCGGCTGCCTGGGTTTTGTCACCATCACCCAGATGCAGGGCGATGGAACAGGGTGCTCTGGGCTAGGCGATGCCCCACACTCTTCGGGGCACAGCCAGGAGCCCCAGGGGTGGTGGGAGACCTCCAGGCACGCAGCAGGGAGGGAGTCAGCCATGATAGCTTGCTGGGGTCAGCAGAGCCCTGTGGGACACGCAGGTGGGACCCCAGGCTCAGCAGCCCCCCGCTGCTCCGTGTCCCCCCAGGCGCTGGGCGAGGCGGAGCAGGTCCGGATGACCTCGGAGGGCTCCGACTGCCGCTGCAAGTGCATCCTGCGGCCGCTCAGCAAGGACGCCTGCAGCCGCGTCAGGAGCGGCAGCGCCCGCGTGGAGGACTTCTACACGGTGGAGACAGTCAGCTCGGGGGCCGACTGCAAGTGCTCCTGCACTGCACCCCCCTCCTCGCTCAACCCCTGCGAGAATGAGTGGAAGATGGAGAAGCTGAAGAAGCAGGCGCCTGAGCTCTTCAAGGTATCTGCAGGCATGGTGGGACCGTGGGCTGGGGGCTGGAGACCCCCTCTCCATGCTCAAGAGCCCATGTTCCTCATCCCTGGCCCAGCACGGGGCACTGGAGCAGTGAGGGTCCTGTGCTCCAGCTGTGAGCAGGGATGGGGACATGAGGAGGCATCTGCAGCGGCTGCACAGCCCTGTCCCGTGCCCCAGCCCCGTGCCCCAGTCCTGCTCTCCCTCTGCAGCTGCAGTCCATGGTGGACCTGCTGGAGGGAACACTCTACAGCATGGACCTGATGAAGGTGCACTCCTACATCAGCAAGGTGGTGGCCCAGATGAACACGCTGGAGGAGGTGAGTGAGCTCCGGCAGGCACTGTCCCCACAGTGTGTCCTGTCTGGTGGTACCATGGGCTCCCCGAACGGGGTTCCAACCTCTCCTCTCCCCCAGACCATCAAGACCAACCTGAGCAGGGAGAATGACTTCATGAAGCAGAGCGTCCTGCACCTCACCGACCAGATGAGACGCTACGAGAACTACTCCGACATCATGATCAGCATCAAGAAGGAGATCTCCAACCTGGGCTACCAGCTGCTGCAGAAGGATGCTGCTGCTGTCCCTGAGAGCAAGGCACAGGTACCCCCAGGGTCCTGTCCCCTCTCAAGCATGGCCAGTGCTGCTGGGCTTCTGCTGCAGGGCAGAGCTGAGCTCCTGGGAACACATCGGGGAAGGCACCGGCAGCCAAGGGCTGGTGCCTGTGCCCACTGCCCAGTGCGGTGGCCGGAGGGGAGGGCGGGGGTCTGACCAGGCTGTGCCCCCAGGACACGGCGGGCGTCCGAGAGAAGGAGGCAGGACGATACCCCAGCACCCGCAAGGCACTGGGGGACAGGGCAGCCCCCCGAGTGCCCAAGGAGAAGCAGCTGAAGCCCGAGAAGCCCAAAAAGGACAACGTGAAGGCCAGGGTGGGGTCACAGCCAACACCCAAGACCAAGCCCTCGGCGCACCAGCAAACCGTGGTCCGGGGCATCACTTACTACAAAGCCGGGCAGGCGGGAGCGGTGGAGGGGCCGAATGGCAGCCGCGGTGAGTCTCTGGGATGGAGCAGGGCTGGGGGGGGCTGGGGGCACCCTCCTGCCATGGTGCCAATGCACCGATCCCCCAACTCGTCCCCCTGCAGAGAGCCCCATGAGGGGGGTGGCTGTGCTGGAGCGGCAGGAGGAGAGGGGCCCCCCACCCCTCCCAGCTGAAGGGACCCCAGCCCAAGCCATTGCACGGGTAGAGACCACCATGCCCAGCACCACGGCCGTGCCCATCACCACCCTGGCCCCCCGCACCACCACCCGCAGCCCCCATGTCACCGTCCTCAGGCAAGGGGCTGACAGCACCGGGGCCCCTGAAACACCAAACAGAGGTGGGTGAGCAGGGGGGCTGGGAGGGGGCACCCAGCCCGGTGGTCCTGGTGCCCGTGGCCAGGCTGGGCCAGCAATAGCCCTGCCATGGCAAAGGGAAGCCTGGTGGAGGCAGGCTGCTTGGGGCAGAGGTAAGCCTTCCTCCTCCTCCTCCTCCTCGGTACCCAGTGAAGGAGGTGGAATGTGAAGGCACCATCGAGTCGGTGGAGCCCCCCACAGAGCATCACAGCTACGGACGCAACGAGGGGGCCTGGATGAAGGACCCGGCAGCCAAGGACGACCGCATCTACGTCACCAACTACTACTATGGCAACAGCCTGGTGGAGTTCAGGAGCCTTGACAACTTCAAGCAGGGTGAGAGCTGGTGGTCCAGTGGACACAGGGGCCCTGGCTCCTCCTGGGTGGGTGCCCAGTGCCGTGCAATGCAGCTGTGGTGGGCACTGGGGTGGTGGGCAGCCAATGGGCACCTGTCCTGGGGAGCACCAGCAAGGAGGATGCAAGTCCCCTGCTGCTGCTGGCACGCTCGGGCCGTCATGCCTGGGACCCCAGTGCTGTGAGGGGTCCCAGCACCTCTCCTGCCCACCTACAGGTCGCTGGAGCAACCTCTACAAGCTGCCCTACAACTGGATTGGCACCGGGCACGTGGTGTACCGGGGGGCCTTCTACTACAACCGCGCCTTCACCAAGAACATCATCAAGTACGACCTGAAGGAGCGGTACGTGGCGGGCTGGGCACTGCTCCATGATGTGGTGTACGAGGACACGACGCCCTGGAAGTGGAGGGGCCACTCAGACATCGACTTCGCCGTGGATGAGAGCGGGCTCTGGGTCATCTACCCCTCCGTGGACTACGACTACTCGCAGCAGGAGGTGATCGTCCTGAGCCGGCTTGACCCTGGGGACCTCTCGGTACGCAAGGAGACCACCTGGAAGACGGGGCTGAAGCGCAACGCCTACGGGAACTGCTTCATCATCTGCGGCATCCTCTACGCCGTGGACACCTACAGCCAGAAGGAAGGACAGATCTCCTACGCCTTTGACACGCACACGAACACGGAGGCGGAGCTCCGGCTGCCCTTCCTCAACCACTACGCCTTCACCACGCAGGTTGACTACAACCCCAAGGAGAAGGTGCTCTACGCCTGGGACAACGGCCATCAGATGACGTATGGGCTCCACTTCGTGGTCTGAGTTCCAGCCAGGTCCCAGCCGCATCCCTGCACCCACCCACCGCCGTGCCCAGCCCAGGTGCCCTGGCACAGCCTGGCACTGGCACCTCAGCTGGGCCAGGGCTGCGGCCAGAGCCCGGCTACCACCCCAAACCCCTCCCCATCCGCCACACCCCACTCACCTGCACTGTGCCTGCCGCATGGCAGGGCAGGGGGTGCAAGTAACACAGCCCCCAGCAGACACCCTCACGACAACGTGGCCTCTGGGGCTGCCCCACAGCCGGCAACTCGGCCAGCGTTGCCTTCCCAGGGATGCCATAGAGGAGCCCAGCCCCACATCCCTGTGGCACCGGGAGGCACCCAGGTCTGTGCCACTGGTGACATGGCAGCACCCACCCTGTGCCACTGCACTGAGCACCCCCCCACACCCCCAGCCCGAGCACTGCTCCCTGCATCACCCCACATCACTGTACCCCCGGCTGCCCGTGGTGCCAGTGGCCCAACTGCCTGTGCCAGTGGCCCAGGCACCTTGCCCTCGCTGCCCCCAGCCACTGCAGGATGGGCAGGGCCCCCTCGCTGCCGGGGCAGCAGCAGCAGCTGCCCATTGCTCTTTTAGGAGATGTGATTAAGAGGCCTTTGCTTTTGCCGCTCGTTAGCTTATTATTTAAATGCATTCACCAGAGCCGCCCCGAGTCCCCTCTCCTGGCAGTGGGCACAGAGCAGCCTGCCCACGGTGCCAGGGCTCCTGCCTGCACCAGCAGCGGGCAGGGCGGGGAGCCCAGGGCCCCTCCTGCTCTCGGCAGGCAGGGCGAGGGGCCAGGAGCGCTTGGCTTGGTTTTGGTCATGTTAGACGTGAACAGTATTAAAAGAATAACCTGAGAAACTGGGCTCTGTGTGAGGTTGTTTCTCCTGAAGCTGGGCAAGGTGGGCACTCGCTGGCCCCATCCCATGGCCAGGCATGCCCAGGGGTTGCTGACACATGTGGCTGCTGTTATGGCACGTCTGGCTGGCACAGCTCTGGGCAGCTCTCCCCACGCAGAGCCTGGGGTGAGCACCCCACATCCCAGCAGCACCCGGCACAGTGCCAGGGCTGTGCCTGCGGGCCCTGGGCTGGCAGAGCAGAGGCAGGCGAGTCCTGAGCACAGAACTGGGGGAACTGGTCCTGGGGGAAAAGGGGATTTGGGATTTTCCAGGCCTGAGCAGCAGCAGGCAGGGCTGAGCCCCGCTGCCAGGGGAAGGGAGAGGAGAGCAGCTGAGCGTGGGCACAGCCAGAGCAGCTGCCCTCACTCTGCTGCAAAATTTGGCAAGTGTGGAGGTGTTGGGGGGGCCCGAGAGCTGAGAGCAGCCCCTGTAGCTCAGCCTCTGCCTGTTCCTGCCTGCCTGTGCTGGGGCAGCTGCCCTGGTCAGCCCCACACCCGTTGGGCTGTGCCCGAGCTCCTCATGCCATGGAGCCATCACCAGACAGCTGAGCCCCGTGTCCCATGATGCTGTCACAGCTGAAATGTTTCCTGCTGGAAAGACCCGAGGCCGATGCCAGGCACAGGCAGCCTGGCACAGCCCGGGGAGCTGCAGGACCCCCAGCCCCACGCTGGGGTCCAGAGCCTGGGTCCTGCTCTGGCTCCCAAAAGCAGCGACCACCCCTGTCCCTGCCCCTGCCCGTGCCCCTGCCCCAAAATCCCCTCTCCAGCAGTACCCTGCGCCCCTCATTCAGCCACCCCACCACGAGAAAGATGCTGCCTGATCTTCCCCCTCTGCCTGGGTCCCTGCCAGGCTTTTATCTAGCGATCCCCAGCAAATCCCTGTCCAAACAATACGGATTTTTGACATTTTTTGGTGGTAAAGTAAACTCGCAGCACATCTCTAATTCCAGGGCTTTGTTGTTCCTCAGCGGGGGCCGCTGCGCTCGCTGTGCCGGGCTGGCTGCGGGACACACACCCCCTGATCCCTCGGGAAGGAACATGGGGAAGGGAGGAATGAAACCTGTGGGGCTGGGGGGTAGCGGTGCCTCCTCACAGTCCTGGGGCCTCCTGCAGAGGTGCCCCTCTGAGAGCACGGCCCTTGCTGCTGCTGACCCCCTGATAATGAGAAGTTTAATGATGCCCACATGACAGACACCTCATGAAACACGTTCTCCCCCAATGGCTGCCTGGCCTTGACCCCAAAACCTATGGCCACGTTCACCAACTCTCAGCTGGGTTCTGCAGCCTGGGGCAGCTGGGGAGGGCGTGGCATGGGGTGATGAGGGGCAATGAGGGGTGATGTGGGACAATGAGGGGCGATCTGGCACAATAAAGGGTGATCTGGTGCAATGAGGAGCAGTGTGTGGTGATGAGGGGTGATGCGGGATGATGCAGGGCACCAAGCCAGCAGCAGTGTGCAGCTTCCCAAGGGTTTCATGGCTTTTTCAGACTGTGAAAGCACCAGACCCATCAGAGCTGGGGTGCAGGGACTGTGAGAGCAGCCCCAGCTCAACACCATCAGCAGCCTTCCCCAGCTCCCCAAACACCAGCAGCAAAAACAAAGGGGCTTTTGTTTCCTGGTGGGGTTGTTGCAGTGGGTCCTCGGGGCTTCCCGGACCCCCTGCTGCTCCGTGCCTTTTTCTCAATCTAAAGTCACCCTGAGCCCCCTTCTCTGCTATTATACGTCAGCGAATCACACCCCGGGTTGGGTCCATGGAAAAGCTGCTGAGCTCCTGCTTCAACGCTCCTTGGTTGTGGCCGGACTGGCCCATCCCCGTGGCAGTGCTGCTGCACCAGCAACCGGATCCAGGCTGCACAGAAACCTTCCTTGCTCTTACCGCTGCCCACGGGGACGTGTGTCAGGCGGGCATGTGGGAGGGGAGCTCCAGCCCTAGCAACCCGTCACCAGCCGACCCTGGTCCTGTTCCCTGGCCATCATCCTGCTCCATGGTCCCTGATGCCTGGTCCTGTTCTCTGGTCGCAGGTTCTGCTCCTGATTCTGGTCCCAGTCCTGGTTCCAGGCAGGATGAAGCAGGTGGGGAGGACGAGGGTCCCTGAGCAGGGCACGAAGGGGACGTGTGGGTGGGGGCAGGATGGGCTCCCGCCGCGCCGGGCGCTGCTGACTTCCAGACATTCCTCCTGTGCGTGGCCGGCACCACCTCAGCTCATAACGTGATTAAAAGATTAAAATCTCTCAGTTCAGCAGCAAGCAGCAAATGAAGCTTGAGGCAGGGATGATGAGGGGCTGCAGTGCCCGAGGCCCCCGGGAGGGCAACGCGGCACCCAGGGAAGGGTGGCTGAGGCCATCCGGGCAGGTGGCTGCTGGCCCCACAGCCTTGCCTCCAAAAACAGCCCCTCGGTGAAGCTGGGCAGTGAAGCCCCAATCCCCCCCAGCCTCCTTCTCTGTTACTGGCCAGGGTTGGCTTGTTTGTGGTGGTTTTGCCTCATTCCTGGCCCCACTGACCAGGCTGGCTCCCAGCACCATGCCATGGTGACCAGCCTTGGGGCAGGCAGGATGCACAGCGGGTAGAGCACGGCACCAACCCTGCTCCAGGTGACATCCCAGCCACAGCCTGTCCCCCAGCTGCAGTTTGATCCCATGGGAGGGTTCTGTGCCACCCCCTCCCTGGATTACAAGACGCTGACAACTCACTCTCGCCCACACAGCCCTTCCCTGGCTGTGGAGAGCCAAGAGCTGCCTGCCCAGAGGCTGCAGGGCCAGGACCAACCACGCTCAGAGCGTCTCACGGGAACTGGGCCCTTCCTTCCATTCTTATCTCAGTCCCGGGGCCGCTGACCCGGGGATGGGGCGAGGTGCATCTGGCCACAGGTGGGAGCAAGTCCTGGGGCTGTGCCCACATCACAAACATGCTTCAAAGCCGGAGCCAGCAGCACCGAGCGTCACAGGGATCTATTTTTGTTGCTCTCCCTGACCCTTCCCTCCACACGGTCCCCGCTGTGGGCAGGCCCAGATGCAGCAGTGCAGGGAGGGGAGGGAGGCATTTCAGGCTGTGCCTCTCCCTCCTGCTCCTCAGGACATGCCTGGCACCCTGGCACAGCAGCAGCACAGCAGGATGGTGCTGGCACCGCTCTGCCCACATGCTCTGCCAGGGCATCCCCAAGCCATGGCTGGAAGGGCAGCACCTCGCTGGGACAGGGACATCTCTGCTGAGACCCAGCAGCTCATTGCACCAGTGCCAGCAGGGAGCTGGGGAGGACACGGTGGGCAAGGTGAGTGCCCAAAATCAAACCCCCTTGAGTGCTTCCCCATGGCTGGGGCTGTGCTCAGTGGCAGCTCCTTCTCTTGTCACTCTGCACCGAAAATTGAGTAGATTGTCCCCAGAGCTGGCAAAAGATTTACCCACAGTGCCCAGCCACGCCAGCAGCCTCTTGGCAGGGCCCAGAGGGTTTGGTGGGAGAAAGTTGGTGGTGCTAGTGGCCCAGGTCAGTCTCTAGCGAGCTGGGGGCAATGCGAGGCCGTGGTGCCAACTGGAGGCAGCAGGAAATGGCCAGGAGGCGGCAGCGGACAGAGGAAAGGGAGGGGAGCTGGGAACCTTGGCAGTGCTGACACTGACTCGCCCACCAGTGGAAACAGAATCTGTTCCCAGGCTTGTCGCTGCCACCTCCAAACCATCCCAGGTCCCCTGGGCACAGCTGGGCAGCCCCTCAGGCTGGTGGGTGCACCCCACAAACACCCCTGCCCTGCAGCACCCCATGGCACAGCACGGGGTGAAGGAGAAGGCTGCCCATGGGCTGCTCTCATGGCTCTGCTGGTCCCTGTGCAGGACAGGGACTTCCTCCATCGCCCCGTGGATGTGCAGCCAGGCTGGCAGGGAGCCAGGAGCCCTGGCACACAGCAACCCCTGTCTCCTGGGAGCCCCAGGGCCACCTTTGTCCGGGAGCCCCCAGGACGGCGGGAAGGGCCCCGCGGGGCAGCGCCGGCATCCAGACACTGCCCGTATTCATGGGAGCAGCGGGACCAGGCCAAGGCCTCCCCCAGCCTGGCCAACAAAATGGGCATTGAGGCCTGGGGGTGGGCGGCTGCCCCGGGCAGACCTGGGCTGCCCGCGGGGCTGGTGGGACGCGGCCTTTTGGGCACTCACAATGCCAGGCTCGTTGCCAGCCCGACCCGCCAGCCACGCCGCTCACACACAGCCACACTGCTCACACACAGCCACGCTGGGGCCGCCTCTGCCCTGGTACAAGGAGGGGAGAGGGTGGCATGGCCAAGGACACCTGGATGTGCCCAGGATGGTCGCTGTCTGCCTGTCCTGAATAGAACCTTGTGTCCCCCGCCGTGTGCCATTGAACAAAGGGCAGCGCTCAGTGCCAGCGCTCAGGAGAGCTGCTAAGAAGCCTTCCAGAGGAGGGAGGTGACAGGAGCTACGCCAGGAGCGTCAGAAGACCTGGGATTTGTGTCCATCGAAGCAAACACAAGCTGAGGGAGGTGGAGCCCAGGCTTTCCCACCCATATCTTGCATAACTTGCACCTCCTCTGCCCTCTCTACAGCTCCCCCTTCCCCTGGGCCATGTGCTGCTGCCCAAGCAGCAGGATCAGGTCCTGGATTAGGTCCTACCAGCTCCCAGAGACACCACCCGTGCTTGGCTGGCGCCTGCTGTGCTGGGGAGTTGGGGAGAGGAACATCTGGAGCTGCTGAACGTGTTCCAGGGCACATAGCCAGGGCTCCCTGCGCGGTGGCATCAGCCCTGGGCCGTGCCCCGCACTCAGCAGCAGCTGTTCCTCCTTCCTTGTCCCCACCCTGGACGTTATTTATTTGCTGAGGAGCAGCCTCTGTTGCTCCAACGCTGAGGGACGTCTTCGGTTACACGGGAAAAAATAAACAGCGTGAGCCCCGGGGCTCTGCGAACACCAGAGCTCGACCCGGGCGGTGCCGGCAGCTGCGCGGGGGCAGCGCAAGAGAGAGGGGGTCCCCCAGGAGAGGGGCTCCAAGGGAAGCCCAAACACAGCCAGGCACGATGGGACAGAACAGCCTGCCCCAGTCTGCCCGATTCCCAGTGCAGGGGAGGCCTCTCCTGCCTCTTTCAGGCACCCAGCTCCTGGGACGATATCCTCCAGGGGTGTGTGCTCCTGCTGCTCCCGGAGGGCTGCGTGTGCTGGAGGAAGGCCTGAGCTCCTCCAGGAGCTGCTGCTGGCCAGGCAGGGTGTTCAGAAATGGCAATGCAGAGGGTTCTGTAACCCCGCCTGTCCCTACGGAGACGTGAGCATGAGCCACAGGAACGGTTCCTGCACACAAGGCTCCATCTTCTGGCACGTGTCAGCCCCGACCCATGCGAGGCTGTGCCCAGAGCTGTGCCAGGACACGTCTCCTTCACTCCAAACTCACCCTCCTGCTCAGGTCCACACACAGCTCCTGACAAAGCCATGCTCAGCCAGCCTTAGCATCACTGCAAAGCTATCCCTCCTGGCAGCTCAACCTGTGGGAAACTCACTTCACCACACGTCATGAGGCCTCTCTCTGGTTAGAACTTGTTTGAGACTTAAAGACACTTCAGAGCTCTGCTAAGCTCAGTGAGCAGAATTACCCTCTTTTTCCTAAACAGAATCTGGATCCAATCGAGGGACTCCCTAAAGGGCAGAGGATTTTTCATGTTAGAGTAGATGAGCTGCACTAACACAAACCATGACTGCTCATCACCCCAGCAGCTCTGTGCAACTCTTCCTCAAATCAGGACCAAAAAAGGCCTTTGGAATCACTGTTCCATCTCCAGGGGTCCCCCAGGGACACGGAGTCAAAGAGTTTAACCACTTCAGTGCTTCACAGGTGGGAGTGTGGAACCGTGGGACTGGAAAGCGTCTTCGGAGGCAACAACCTCCTGGTCCAGCTTTTCTCAAGTCTGGTTTCATTTGACCTCAACCACAAAACCACCACTTGGTCTGAAACCATCACACTCCTGCACTTTCCCAACACTTCACTGGAATGGAGCTTCCTCTGCTCCCAGCGCACAGGGTGTGATGGGAACACAGCCTGGGTAGATTCTTTACACTGGGAACAACCTGGGCGACGGCAGCATCAGCCTGTGGATGTACCTCTGCTGGCAGGGATGCTGGGGGAGTCTTCACCCTCCCCCTGAGCTGCCCCGTACTTCCAGGAGCTGTCTGCCAAGACTAAATCAGTTGCAAGCAGGAATGGCTGTGAAGGATGCTGCCAGCCCAGCTTCTTGACAGGAACTGCTGCTGCAGCAGCTCTGCCCACCCCACCCCTCCCTGCTGCTCTGGGCAGCGAGGCCAGGCGGGCACCAGGCACTGGTGAGGTGCCCGCCTGACCCTGTGCTGGCAAAACACTGCCCTGAGCTGGGAGGGACGGGGTCCTCTGGGGCTACAGCTGTGCAGAGACTCTAAACAGGGTCTGGGCAAATTCTTCAGCTTCAATGAAATCCTCAGCAAACCAGCCCATTCCCCAACACTTGAAAGGTAAAGAGAAATTCACCCGAAATTGACATAAAGTGGAAACTTCACACCATGTTTACGCTGCCATTGGTCACACGGTGTTTACAGCAGCCCATTGACAGCAGCTCACAAGGAAACATTTGCAGTTGTAACAATGTAACAAGTTGTACACAAGTAAGTTTCCCCATCAGCTGCTGGTCAATGGCAGCGTAAACATCATGTGAAGTTCCCGCTTTACGTCAATTTCAGGTGAATTTCTTTTTACATGTGAAACTGAAACAGCTTCACACAGGTCTCCTTATTTCCCTCTGCAGAGCAGGCAGATGATCTTAATCTGTGAGGTCTGTTACTATTTTCATTAGCAATAAAAGTTCAAACTTTCTGCAAACCCTCTGATTTCTCTTCACAGAGTCGTTCACCCCCTTATCCCACCCCTACCAAGAAACCACCAGGGACAGCTTCCAAACAAAATTCCATTTAATGAGACATACTCAGCCAGGAGAGCCGAGCCCTGCCAGCTGCAGCTCATGCCTTGATGGCGTATTTCCGAGCAGGGTACAAACGTTCCTTCCTCTGCTGCTTTTTGGTCTTCAGGTTCTCCTCGTGTTTGTTCAGCCTGCGCCGCATGGCCCGAGTCTTCTTCGGCCGCAGGTCGAGGGGCTTGTACTTCTTGCCCTATTTGAAGAACACACCAGTCGTGTGAGAGAGGGAAGGTGCCCATCAGGTGCAGCTCAGGGAGCTGAGCTGCTGGTGAAACAGTAGCAAAGATTTTCTTTATTGGGACTGTTGTTACAGCCTAAGGGTTCCAGAGAACTTCTCTCTGCTGGGAGACAGGAGCTGATCCCAATTTTGTACCAGTTACACCAGCTTTGACTCAGGTTTAAGTAAAGTTGAATTTTAACTTAGTCCCAGTTATCCAACACCTCCTGAAAAGCGTTTTCTCCTACTCTATGTAATTCAAACTCCAAGAAGTAATATTCTAAGAATTATAGAAATTATTGAGGTTAAGAATTCCTGAGTCACCTGCAACAGGATTAAAATTTAGGAGTATTTCTGGAAACTGCATCTTCTAGAAAGTGCATGACCCCCAGAGCAGTGACACTGCCCTGAACCCTCCTGGCAAGAGCAGGTTCACACCAAGCTTGCAGAACTCAGGGAACTCTTGCAATAATATTTAAAAAAGGAACCACAGCTGAACAAAACCGAGTACTTTTCTTCTTGCTTTTTAAGTAACAACCTGAAAAATTAGTTCCTACAAACTGTGTATTTGAAGATAGTAAGAGAAAAAAGACCATTGTGCAAGATGCTTGGATGTACCTTGTAAAACTTCCTCAAGTTCTCCTTCTGGGTCTGGTTGATAACAGTCAAGACCCTGGCGATGGATTTGCGCACCACACGGCTGCGGGAGGGAAAACAGTGTCTGAGAACATGCTGAAGGACAAGGGCCATGGATTTAAAACTCAGCACAGAGAACACACATTCACCCTACAGCCAGGGCACCTCCCACTGTACCTTGTACCAAAATAACAGCAACTTTGGGCAGCTCCCAGCAAAGCATCTCTGGGCAGAGATGCACAACACCACCTTCCAGCCTGCAATCACTTGTTTCTCTTCTGCACCATTTCTTTCTTTCATTTTACAGCCCAAAGCACCCCCACAGATGGGAAAGCACCTCCCAAACACAGCACTCCCTGGCCCACACAACCCAGGCGCCCGCACTCCCATTTGGTACCGGCTGAAGTCGCCACCGGCCTCCCCGCAGCCCCCACCGAGCCGCCCCACCGGGACAGGCCTCACCGGGCCGGATCCCACTTACATCTTGGAGAGCTTGGAGGCGGCCCCGCCAGTCACCTTGGCCACGCGAAGCTGCGACAGCTCCACCTTCAGATCGTCCAGCTGCTTCAGCAGCTCCTCCTTCTTTTTTCCCCGCAGGTCCCGGGCCTTGATCTTGGCCTGCGTGCGGCGGACAGCCCGTCAGCCCCGCGCCCAGCGGCCCACACCGGCCTTCCCCGGTCCCTCTCCGCGGCCTCCCGCCGTCCCTCAGGCCCCACATCGCCGCCCGCCCTCATCCCCCCCACATCCCGGCGATAGCGGGGCCGGGCCGGCAGCGCGGGGTCCGGCGGGGGCGCGGATGCCGCCGGATTGCCCCGGGAGGGGCAGGGAGCGCTCACCATGATGACAACACCGGCGCGGCTCGGGGCGGAAAGGACGGAAGCCGGGAAGGGACAGGAAGCGGAGAGCGCTGCCGGGCGGAGCCTACCAACGCGCGGCGGGGCGGGGGGAGCCTGTGCGCTGTGCGCCCCCCGCGGGCAGCGCGATGGTACCGGCCGCGGGCACTGACAGGGAGGGCGGCGGGAGGCGGAGAGGCAGCGCCGCCGGCCCCGGGGCACCGGGGCTCCGGCCCCTCGGGACCGGGCTGCTGAGCGCCGCTCCGCCCGGGCTCGGTGTCGCCGTAGCCGTGCCCTGCTTCCCTGTCAGCCGCTGTAGCCGCGTCAGAGCGGAGCCGGCGTTCCCGTGCTGGTCGAGGTGCGGCACTCGCAGCCCGGCAGCGCTGGGGACGTGACAGCGGGCGGGGCGGGAGCGGCCACCGCGGCGGAGCGGAGCGGGACAGGGGCAGGGCCGTGCGCGCAGGTGGGCGGGCGGGACGGACGGTAACGGCTAGAGAGA
>VYZX01016311.1:16746-59484 GCA_013401335.1 Brachypteracias leptosomus
CCCCGCCGTATCCAGGCAGCCGCTCCGTGCCTTACCGGCCCCGCGCGGGAGGGCGGGGGGCTCGCGATTGACGGCCGGCTCCGCCAATCAAAACGCCACCTCGCCGTTAGCCCGGGCGCTGCGCCAATAAGAGCGGTCGGGGGCGGGGCGAGGCCGGCCCAGACTAGCGCGAGGCGGCAGCCGCGCTCCGCGCAGCCGGAGCCTTCGCGGCGCTGGCGGCTTCGCCCGGGAGCTGGCGGCGGCGCGGATGGTGAGAGGAGCCGCCCGGCACCGCCTGCCCCGCACCGGCCCGGCCTCCAGGTNGGCGGCGCGGCAGGTGCGGGCGGGGGCGGCCGGGGCCGTGTGGAGCATCCCCCGGCGCGGGCAGCTCTCGGAGCCTTCCCGCCGAGCCGGGGGGTCCGCGCCTTGTGCCGGGGTCGGGGGGCGGCGGTGGCGGCGGAGGCCCTGTGCCGGGGGGCGCGGAGCCGCGCTCGCCGCCGCTGCCGAGAAGAGCGGTACGATGTGACACGTCTGCTGCTTAGGCCGGGATTCGCGGCGTAGCTGCAATAATCACCGAATAGTCCCCTCTTCATTAACTTCTCCGTTCCCGAGGTTACCTGCCCGCCCGCCACCCGCCTCTCCCAGCTGGCCAGGCTCTGGGTGCTCTGCAAGCCTTTGACAGGTAGCTCTGCATCGCCAAATGGGTCCTTTCCGATGAGATGTTGGTGGGTTTTACAAGAGCTGTTGTGCAGTGCTCGATATCCAGATTTCGAGTTCGACAGAATCGTGGATTTGTTCTGATTTTAACCCTTTATTTCACCACTTCCCTCGTCACCAAATTCTTGTCTTGTACTAAGAAATGCTCTGGACAATAAGTTATGTGAAATGCGCCTGGGGATAGAAGCTGTGTGATCATTATATTGTCTTCTACCCCCCCCAAATTTCTTACCCATTACTGGCTGTAAAAATGTCATTAACCGAAGGCTGCCCCAGGTGGAGCATTCAGGATCAAGACTGCAGGTTTTCAGAGTCTCGGTCTAATCTCCCACCACAGAACAGGACCTGGTTTTGTCAGTCTGAGTTGCACTTCTGTAATTTAATAGCCAGGCTTCAAGCTTCCATGCTTAAGCCGTGTCTTTGCTAAGCAATCCTATTCCTCCAACACGCAAAATGGATCCCTTAATGTAAAAAAAAATGGCTAGATTTTGCAAAAGCTGTGCAAATGCAATCCATAATTCTCAGCATCTTGCCTGAGCTAGTACAAAGCTGTGCTGTTGGACCATATGACCAGTAAATGCCAGTAGCAGCAAGTCTCCCAGTGTCAGTGTGCTCTCCAGCCATTCCTGCAAGCAGCAGAACCACAGGGTTGGTAGAAGCCTTTGAAAAATCATAGAAGATTGTCCTGGTGTGGGTCTTGCTGTGGAAGTTCACAGATGTGGTCGCTGCTTGGTGCATCTCCTCACCTTGGGTGAACCCTGTGGTGGAGCAGTTGCAGCTTCCCTTGCTCGGGCTGGTGAGGGAGCGATTCAGGAGCGTGACACCTGCCTGGAGGTCGTACTTGTAGAGAACAAGCTGCTTCCTTTTCAAATCGGATAAGTCACTCTCTCTTAACATGTTTTGATAAATTAGGTTACAATTTATGTTAAATGAAAGAAATAATGAGTCACTGAATGAGAAGCAGAGCATAGCTCTCCATTCGTTCTGGGCTGCCAAAATAATAGGGAGTGTATGCCAATGTGATAGCCAGGCTCCTTGTACAGAAAACAAAATCCTCTCCTAGAAACGAGATGGAGAGATGAAATATTTTCCTGAGTACAAAGGAGATTGTGATCCTTGCTTTTTCTGGAAATACAGGTACAATACAGCATCAAAATGGAATTGGCAGTTGCTGTCCCTTACAAACACTGGAAGATCTTAGCACAAAGATGACTGGTTGGGCTAAGCTCTCAATGTAAGAAGGATGCAGACAGCAGCACCGTGTTCTCTGCTCATCAGCCTTGGCTGAGAGACTAGATACAAGTGACAAAATGCTGGAAGTGCTCAGGAGCAGAAGGAGCTCACAGCTCGCCTGCATTGTTACTAATGTCTGTGTTCTATTTGGTGGAGGGAAGTAAGAAAATGGAGAATAGCACTTGAAACATTGAGAGTCAGCTCTGCATTGGAGTTGGCCTGTGTGGTCTGTGCTGCTGCCCCGGGGACACAGCCCTGGGAAGATGGGAGGCTGTAGCTCCTCTCCCACCACACGCTGGGGCTGCACATCCTCTGCCTGCCCTGTGGCCAGCCCCATCTTGCCTCTTGCTGCATCCCCCTGCTCTGGCTCTCTTGGCTTTAAATGGAATTGGTGATAAGCTACTGTGGTATAAATGGATAGTGGGAATTCATTTGGTCATCTGGACATGTTGCTTTTTTGGCTTATCTTTTACTCTGCGTGGTGTGCTTTGGGCAAGGGAGGAAGGGTTCTGGTGGGAAGGTCTATTCTGGGGTGATGCTACTGCCCAAATTTAACTGTATTTTAAACAAAACACCCCAGTGCCAGCCCAGCAATGCCCCAAAGAACAATACAGCTATCAGAATCTTGTCACAAATATGTATGTCAATGTCTTTTTCACAGAACTTTCCATAGGATTTTGCAAAGAAACATTCAATTAGAGCAGTCTTTGTAGAAGGAAAACTAGGACCTGTACATGCAACTTGTATAACCATCATCTTTGGTGTTCTTGCATAAGAGTGTTCTGCAGGCTTGGCTTTCATAGCTGCCCTCTTTGAGCACAGCAGCCCTGCTCTGGGTATGTGGTTTTTAGGCAGGCTAGAAGCAGAGGTATGGAATGGGGGGTATGAGTTGCAGCAGAAGGAAAACGGTTTAAAGGAGTGGACCAAATTGTGTGTGGGAGCTGCATGGAGGGTCAAATAGAGGTCTGCTTCTATAAAGTATGTAAGTCAGTTGCCAACACAAATATTACCTAGCAGTTTACATGTGCTGAGAGAACACAGCCCTGTGATGGGAATAGAATCGAATCCCCATCAGTCTGGCTCCCTGAGGATGTCAGTCAAGGAGGGGTGTGTGGTGCCAGAAAGCCTGGGTGGAACAGCAGGTTTAGAGAGCTCGTCATTTGAAGTATTATTAATTATTGCTATTATTATAATGGAACACAGACTAGAAGCTGAATTTTTAAAATATAATTAAAGCAGAAGTCAGCAGAGGGATTTCTCTGCTGTGTGGCAGAGGAATGGTCCAGGAGCAGCTCCTGCTCAGGAGGGAGAATTCCCAGGGTGATGATGCTCCCCATGCCATTCCCAAGCTTGCTGGCAGCCTGCTGCCAAGCACCACCTGGGGGGAAGAAGGGAACTGAATGGTCACAAAGCTTTCCCGAGCTTGTGCTGCGGTCTCTTTTGTCAGAGCAAGGTTCCAGTTGGAAGGCAGCCATGGACACCTTGGCTGGGAGTGCCTGCAAGATGTGGGGTGTGACGATAACGGCCGTCCAGTGCGGGCACTGGCCTGAGCTGCCATTTGGCCAGCTATAAATAATCAGACTTGCTGGAGAGAAGTCTCTCCATCACATTAACATCAGGCAACAATGTACAGCAGCCGTTCAGCTTTGAATTAATGGGTGTGCACCAAAGAGTTAAAACAGTCATTTTCTGAGTGAAGAAAGAAAAAATCTGTCTTGTAGCTGGGATGCTTTTCAGGAACTTGGCGGCTGCAGACGCGCGAGGCATGTGCTTTCCGCCCTGCTCTAGGTGAGGGCTTAGTTCAAGGGGGCCCAGATTTGGCTCAGTCAACAGTTGTGTTGGCGTCTTGCCATCAAATGTGCATAAAATGGAGCTGACTGCAATTCCCTCCTCACTCTAACATGGAGGGGCAGCCCAGGGAGACCTGAGGCCCCGCGATGCCTTGCTGGAGGTTGGTGTGGTTATGAGAGGTATGCTGGGATGTGTGATCCCTGCAGCACACGGGGAGCCCTCTTGTTCTGTGCCTCGGTCGTTGCTTTCGAGTCCCTGGGTTGTATTTTGGTGTCTTGTCATAGCTGATGCATTTCAACCCTTGCTGTGCCTGCGCTTCCAAAATCTTCCTCCCTTCTCGCAGGGCCTTACGTGCTTTTCCAGATGTACGAGCTTCGTATCTCATTTGCAGACTCTTCCAATGATTTTGTGGTTTATGTGCATTGCCACAAAATCAAGATAAAACACAACTGGCATTTTAGCTGCTCCAAGAACATTGTGTGTAAATAAACCACTAAATAGTTTAGCTTGTGAACGTAAATACACACAGCTCAGCCCTCCGCAGCTGATGGTGTTTTTCTATCTCCCTTCTTCCCCTCCCACCCCTGCCAAGAGTAGGCTAGCCTGATGTTCTTGTTTCTAGTGCTCTTTCATACAATGCAAATGACTACTAAGCACCATGTAGGTGGTAGGCAGGCACCACTACAGTCACGATTTGAGTTTGGGTGAAAGCAAACACTTGCATCCTCTTCCACATCGCTTCGGAACCATCTTCTGGGGATTCCTGGACTCCCATGACCCAGAAACTCTGCCTCAGGCTGACTTTGAGCTTGAGCTCATTTTTAGTAGCAAACTA
This sequence comes from Brachypteracias leptosomus, assembly GCA_013401335.1. Lineage (NCBI taxonomy): Eukaryota > Metazoa > Chordata > Aves > Coraciiformes > Brachypteraciidae > Brachypteracias > Brachypteracias leptosomus. The sequence continues at coordinate 21,302 of VYZX01016311.1, forward strand.
GTTGAGTCAGTGGAAGAGCAGAGGCCCAACTGTGATGACATTTTTAGCCTTTGCCCTTTGTTCATCCTATACACAAAAGGTCATGAACTGCACTGAAAGAGGGATCACAGAGGGTGCGGAACGGACAAAGGTGGAACAAATTGCCAGTGACAGAGACATAAAGAAGAGAAGCAGAAGTTTTGTGTTATGAAGGTAATTGAAGAAGGCCACGTGCATCCCATGGTGATATCATGTCTCTTGTATTTAAAGTGAGTCCACCCATAGTGAGTGGGGAAGAGTCTGCTGCTAAGGTGTGGCTTAGATGATCTCAGTGTAGCAGGCAGGGAGGGCCAGCTCTGTTTCCATGGCATGATGTTAATGAGCAGCTCTGAGGAAGGATGCCAGAGCTGCACTTCTGGATACACACAGGTGTGCTTTGAGCAATAAAAGGATTTTAAAAGATGTGTGTAACAAATGAAAAGCCTGATTCTGTAGACTAAGCACTTATTTGAAGCTAAAATAATAGGATTGACACTGAATGCTGGATATTCAAACCCTTTTGACTCGGAATGGGGTCAAATTTCTGGTGTTGCTGTTTCTGTACAGGAAGCTGAGGCTGTTCCTGCTGAGGTGTGCAGGTAACACAGAGCTGGCAGCTCACAGTAATTCTGAGGGCTTAGTATGAGATTCTTTGCAGATCTTCTGGTCTGTGAAAGTATTAAACTTTCAGTATGCAGTAATCAAATGAAACTTGTACAACTGTGTGTGCCTCTGGCTGTCACTTCCACTTCCCCCAGTAATGTGCATCTGCAGAACTTTTGCATGTTTCTATCTTCTTTTCTTGTAAACACCCTTCCCTCTCCTTTCCCCTTTTTAGGAAGCAAAGTTTATGCAGTCTCACAGCCAGGCTGCTGCTTTTTTTTTCTTCTCCTCCCGGCAGCTTTTAAATCACTTGTCCAGTATAACCAGTGTTGCTGTAGGGAGAAAGGTTCTGAAGATTATCTAGTGAGTCATTTTCACAAAACCCAAAGGAAGCTGAAGGAGAGTGACATGTTTAGGTTTTGGCACATCAGTGCATCTCTGAAAGGCAAGGCTGGGCAGAACAGAGCTGTTGTATTTTGTAGGAAGCATCTGACTGGGCACTCGGCACACATGGAGCCCTGGGACAGCTGAAGGGCTCCTTTTGCTGGGTGTGGGAGCTGGGCTTGCTGGGATGGGTGGGGAAAGATCCCCAGGGCCACACACAGGCGATGTGAGACTCGGCTTCCTCTGGCTGCCAGAGAGAGGATGACTCTTGGTGCACAGGGTGTGGGCAGTGGCATGGGCTTGGTTGGGTTTGTATGGTTTTATTATGTTTTTTAAATGTCTTCCCTCTTGCTTTATCAAGTTAGCTGTAATAATGGTATATTTCAGTAGGAAAAATACTTTGTTGGCTGATTCCCAATAGGAGTAGAATTAGTTGCATTTGCAGGTGATTTTCAGCCAGCCACACTGTAACTTGTTTACACAAGAGAAGTTTTTCACCTTCCTAGTTCATTTCTCCTTAATGCCCCTTTGAAACAAGCAAACATCCAGACACAGAGACACTATTTGACCAGCCTTATCAGCTAAATAAAAGAGCTACTTGCTTCTCTTTTTTTAAGTTGCATTTTAAGTTGCTTTTTATTGTGGAGTTCAAACAACAAATGCCTCCCAAGGCTGGGCTCTGCCCAAGCCCTTTTCATTGTGTATTCTGTGTGCACGTTGGTACCGCAGTGAGCAGAGCTGGTACACAAACACTCCGGGTGTTGCTGCCCCCCCCCAGAGCATAGACCCTGCCAGGAGTGGGCTCAGCCTGCTCCCAGATGCCTCCTGAGCATCCGAGGAAGCTACTGTGGAAGGAGCTGGGTAGGTCTGGGGGAGCTGCAGCCACTGCAGTGCAGACATGCCCTGAGGTGAACAGTGGTTGAGGATGAGAAATGTCTGTGTTTGGTTCCAACTTTTATTAGAAACCTTGGAGTAATAAAGAAATCCTTTTTTCCCCCCATATATTTTATAAAGCATGGTGTGATGTGTAACTGCTCCGTGCTGTTCCCTCTGAAATACTGACTCCAGCAGCCTGTGAAGCTTTCAGAGCGTGCTCCCATGTGTGGGGGGTTCTTATTTATTTGTTTTGGTGTCTCTTGAGTAGAACTGAGTTGTGTCTCAGGAACTTCAGGACAGGGTCTCTCAATGGAGAACTGGATATTCTGGCAAGAGGGCTGAATTCGGGTTCTCATTAACTTTGTGTTGTCTGAGGCTCTGTCAGGACTAGCACTGGGCAGATTCCATGGAAATGCACAGATGGTTTTCCCAAAACGTGCAGCATAGCTTTGAAAGAACACACGAGAGGAGAGTATGCCAGTGTGCAGGAGGAAATAGAGAGCAAAGGTAGACATCTTGCTTGACAAAGGGAAGGTCTGATGTTTCCTGGTGGAGATTTGGGACGTGGTGGTGCCAGGCTTTGGGTATGAATGATCAAGAGCTTAGTTTTACCTGTGTTATTAATTTGCCAACAAGAAATAGATACCAGCTGGACATCTGTCTTCATAGCCTGTCCCCTTTGGGCAGTGATGCTGTGGGAGATGTTGGGATGAGAAGTGAAAAGAAAGCTGGCCTCTGACGCATGGTTTGAGACCTTTAAAATCCTGCTAGAATGTATTTTCCACCTTCAGTTTCTGTGGAGAGCAGCTCTAATAACGTCTCTGTTTGGGGAAATTCCTGTATCAACAAGATAGATGCAGAATGTGTGTTTGCTTTTGGGTTACCACTTGCATCCTAAGTAAGGAGTGGGAAGCATTTGAGAAACAGGGTTCATATTTCTGTGCTGTGGTTTCCTGATTAAAATGGTGAAACTACCCCTGAAGCTGTGAATCACCATGCAGCCATCACTTACCCTGCCATTAGTCCACTTGTCTAAGCACATACTCCCTCCTCAGCTCCAGAATGTTAATATCAATCAGACCCTCAACTGTAAACCCCAAGCCAATGGTATTTGATGCAAGAGTGATACTCCAGATCAGCAGGAGTTTAGGACTTGCAGTTGATAGGGCAGGCACTGTTCTGTATTATATCTCCCACAGAAAGTTCTGATTCTCAGGCTAATGCTTAATAAATAGTCAACCCACCCTAGTTCATGGCTTGGTTTGCAGTTTGCTGTCTTCTTGTGGGTGAGTGAAAAAAAAACAAGGGCATATCTTCCCCCCAAAAGAGGATGCTCTTCCTCTCCTCCTATCTTCATCTCCCATGTCGACCATCCTGGATTCTCCTGTTGGATATGTATCTGCAGGGCTGTTCAGGAGGCTGTGTGTGGGTTATTTAAGGGACAGAGCTGAAGGCTCAGTAATCAAAACGGCTGGAGCCTGAAATAAAATACAAATTCTCGTTCTAATTTTAGCCCAGAAGCTTCACTGAGTCACATTGATCAGTTCTCTGCATTGTAATAAATTTGTTCCTGTGCAAATGTGTGAATGCTCAACATCCAAACTTCATCTCTGGGATGCCACAGAGACCAGTGGTTGGGAGATGCAGGAAAGTCACCTGTTAAATGATGCAGGGAGTGACGTGCTCTGGTTTGTGGAAGTGCTGCTTCTGAAAGATGCACCCATGCTTATGCTTACAAAGTCATGATTTTTTTTTTTCTGGAAGTGATAAAGTATAAATGTCTAAAAATGTAAGACTAAATTCTTCAGGTTTTGGAGTAAGACAGACAGGTTGTATGTGAAGGATCTGTACTGCATACTGCTGCTGTTCAGTGGTACAGACTCATTTCCTTGCTAAAATACCAGACAGAACAAATGCTCTGCTAAAGTCTTTGTAATGAGGTTGTTTGCCTCTAGTAGTACAAGATGAGAGTGTTAAGTCTAATGCTGGTGCTTTAGTGAGAGCCATTTTTTCAGCTGACCACTTAGGTGAAGTAGACAGAACACCACTAATAGGTACTCACAGCTTTTATCCTTTAAATACTCGTGCCATGGAGCTGTCCAGGTTGAATGGAAGGCAGGAGGCCCTCAAGACTCCACAACTGAGCAGAAGTGATGGCTTAAAGACAAATCAGTTCTAATAGTGTTGTGTCAGGGGGTCAAGGTACCGTGTCCAGCCCACAACATGCTCCAGTGTTCATCCCCTCCCAACCTGTGCAGTTACAGGATCACTGGATTTTCTGTGGGTTGAGGCTTTGGTTGCTTGGAAGCTTTGACCACCTTCTCCTATCAGGCAGGTTATAGTGATCCAGGCTCAGCAATCAGTCTGGCTGAGGAGATGTGCATGTAATGCAGTTATTTAACATGTCTTGACTTCCATTGTCAGCTGGGTTTCCTTGAACCAGGGTGTTCCTTCACTGTTAAAGCAGCGTTGCTCTGCAGGCCCCAGCCCCTGCCGGGAGAGCGCACCGTTGACTGCAGCACTCTCTTTCCCTTCCAGCTGAGCCTGGAAAACCTTAGCCAAAAGACAGCAAACCACAGGGGAGTGGAAACGTGTGATGTAAGTGACACAGAACTTTAAAAGTACTGGCTAGCACCATGAACCTTCCATCCCTTTCTCATACCCCTCCTCCTGCTTTGCATCATCTCTCCCTCCCCTGGGACCCCAGAGAGCTCTGCCCTGGGTGCTGCACTGGGACCAGTCTGCCAGAGCTGTTAGTTACTGGGCAAACCTGGGGTTGTGTGTCCTGAGAGCATGTGGGAAAGAACCTGGCAGGCCAAGTGCAGTGCTTGGCTAGCACAATTCTGCTGCCTTGTATGGCCTGAGGAGCTGGCAAAATCTTTGAGAGAATAAGTTCTGCTGGAAGGCACCATTTTCTGACTTTCAGAGTCTTTTAAACCAATGTTTCAGTGTCTCCTTTTGTAGACTCTGGAGATCACGTTTTTGACATGTGCCACTAGGAAAAAAGAAGGAAAATTGTCATGCAGACAGCCCAGCAGCTCATTTTGCATGAGAGAAAGCAAGAAGCCTCAAACCTGAGCATTAAGTAGGGGATATTTCTGGTGTAGCTGGGCTGTCCAAGCTGGGAGAACTCAGTTTGCAGCAGAGGGACACAGATCCGTGGGGTTACTCCTGGTATTGCAGAGAAGAGGCCCCCATTGGGGATGTACTACTGGTTGCATTTATTTATATTTTTCATTGGGAGCTCAGCAGTCAGTCCCTGAGGAAAGGGCGATGTCAGGAGCTATATTCCTCCCTGTGCTGTGCCCACTTGCTGTTTCTAATAATAATTCTTTCTCCTGTCTGTAATGCTACTGCGTTACAACAGTCTGTAGTGCAGGGAGACCTCCTCCTTCCTGAGCTGCTCCTGAGAGTAGTTCTTTCTTTGTGCAGCACCAAACACCACCCCCTCTGGAGCATGACAAGCCAAAACCAGTGCATGAGAGAGCTGATTTTATTTTCCTTCTCTGCCAGCTGGAAAATCCAGCTTCACCCATCATGTAACAGCTCCTCTTGTCCTTTCCCTTTCCATCCTCCCTTCCCATCTCTCCTCATATCCAGGCATGTGCTGTGGCTGAGTCAAAGCAGGGTTTAAATTGCAGCAGCACTCGTCTCGTGTCTGTAACCAAAATGCATCTGTGAATTCGAGATCTGCAGAGAAATTACCTTATGGCAGCTTTTCTAAAGATACCCCACAGAGGGAAAATGTTGTGCTTATTACTGCTCTGCTTAATTCTTCACTGCTTTTATTTCTTTCTTTATTGAACCTTATTCCTTTTGCTGATTATTTTTTCCTAGAAGGAAGACTCTGGTTACCTGTGATGTGATCCAGTCTGAATATTTTCATAATGTATCTTCTGTGTGGTGTTATTGTATAATCATTATGAAGATAAATTTGATGTGTAGTGAGTAAGAAACTAGTCCCTTCTAAGCAGGACTCGTGCTTACTTCTAAAGTGTAACCTCTAAGGATTTTCAGTAGGACTTGCCACCATACCATGCACATGTCCAAATACACTGGATAGTTTAAAGTGCTCCTGATTTCCAAGTGCAATATGTGGCAGAGCCAGAACAGGCCTTTAATTATCCTGTGAGGGAGTGAAACTTGATCTCATCCTTTGTCACTGTCCAAAGTGGATTATTTGGAGCACACTCGTTCTGTCCTCCCTGAGGTGTGTCTGTTCTGTCCCACAGGCAATTGTGCTTGTGTCTCTAGGTCATTAAGAACAGAGATAGTTCATAATTGTGTGGGTAACTAAGGTTTCATTTCATTCTACTTTTAAATTATTTAGCTGCTTTATTATAAAATACACACCCACCCACCCCAAAAGAGGGCACATTGAGGCATCTGTGTTTGATTTATTAGGTACTAATGGAATAGCTTTCCATAAGCACCCAGAGTTTTCTCCCTTCATTTTTATGTCTTAAATCAAGTGTCTTCTGCTCACCTCCCTCCCCCTAAAAGCATCGGTAGAAAAGGTGATTAATTTTTGTGTCTGCCTTCCCATTCAGGTGCTCAAGGTTGAGTGAGAGGAATATCACCAGTGCTCGGCCAGTGGTGCAGCTGGGCTGGGCACATCTAGCTGGCACATACAATTCTTACACACCATGGCTCAGGGCAGAGTTTTTCATGTTCCTCACAGAGAGTTCAGTTCAAAGCCCCTTTTAGAATAGGCATTAAATGTGTAATTCAAAGCATGCTGATTCTATTCCAGGCCTAACATGCAAGTCTTTATTTCCTCTGAAACATGTGTGACAGGCTGGATTGGAACTGGGCAGGGGCAGGTTTGGAATGCTGAGTGGTGGGAATGCTCCCACAGCAGCACCTATCACAGTGAGCTTTGTTAGTTTACTACCACTAGCTGCATTTCAGTCCTTTTTGTACCAGTGGGGATTCTTTTCTGGAGATAATTTTGAGTGACTGAGACTTAACTTCATTTCCTCTCTTCTAGTGAGTGTGCTCCTTTCCATTCTCCCTCATGTAAGTCTCTGCCTCTTTCTCCTCACCCCAAATACATAATACCACATTTTAGCCTAAATTCAGGCTCCCGGTTGCCTTGGTGCCATCTGTGTGGCTTGATTGCAACAATCATTTTTTCATTTCTGAATCTGTGAATAAAGACAAAATGGAATGTCCTAGTGGAGAGTCTCCAGGGTACGGTAATTTTTCAGGTCTCTACAATGTCAGAATGTGCTTAAATGTGGTTTGTTTCCTAGGTTCCCTCATCAGCAGTCTCTGCTAAGAAGACAGGTTGTTTCCTCTGGTTTTGGCAGTTTCTTTCCATGAGCAGGAAAGGTGCTTTTGCCCTCTGCTGCAGTAACAGGTCCAAACCCGTGTGCCCACAGCTGTACCAGAGGCTGGCCACACTGAATATTCTCCCATGTTGTGTTTTCAGTTTGATAATCTCTTTCCTTTTTTCTTTCTTCTCTCAGTTCTTCTAACTCTCCACAAACCAGTATTGTGCTAAATATTTAGGAACTGGCTGGGCTTGGAGCAGGCTTTCAAAATACACCTCAATCGTCTTTAGACTGAAAGAGCGGTTTTTTCCTTTCTCTGCAACAAGTATTTTCCCTGCTCTCTGATACTTTTTGGATGAGCAGGCAGTGAATTTTCTGGCATATCTTGTTGTGACTGCATAAGTGGCCCTCTTCTCAGTGGGTCTGGACTGGCTCCTGGTGAGAACCACGGCTGGGTTTAGTTGCCCGTGCCCAGGCTGACGCAGGTTCACTTGGCCAACGCTGGCGGTGGTTGGTGGTTGTGTTGTATGACTGAAGGGTAGCATGACATAAACTTGCCTTCACCGTTAAATTAAAGGAATTCTGTGTATGAATGAAGCATAGGTTGCAATTGAAGCACGCTCCTCCATTTCTACCCCCATGTCTCAGCTGCTGGGGAGCTCCTGGTGTGCCGCAGTGGAGAGCTGCCCGAGCCAAGGGCCTGGCCGCAGAGCTGAGGAGCAGCAGGACCTGGGGTATGGTCCCTCCTCCTGAAACCCCTCAGTCACCTCCTGGTCGCTTCTGAAGTCTGTTTTTAGCTTTCACTTTTCCCTTTGGTTCCATGTGTCGATGCTTCAAGCCCTCCCTGTTGTTTGTTTCGTGCTGTGATGTAAATGTTTGTAGAGATTCCAAGCACAGGCTGGTGCTGCACAGTGTTCCTGCCCAGCTTGCCAGGCTCATGCCAGCAGCTTCTCACACCTGGGTGGTTTGTTTTGAACTCACTCACACTGCCTGGCACCCACACTACAGGTACCTGACAATACATAGCTACTGCCCACCTTTTCCTGGAGCTCCTCCACAAGCAGTTTGTGCAGTGCCCCCCATGTCCTTGCACCAGAGCTGCCTCCTCGGGGTGTGGAAGATGAGTAAACGTGTGCTGCATCTTCTCTGGACTGGGAAACCCTGGAACTGCTTGGTTGGCAGGATACTCACTAACCTGTCCCCAAAAGCTGGGGGGAACTGCCAAGTTCTGCTTTTGGTAGGCACAGAGTGTTTGTTCAGGGAAGTGTTTCTGAAGTCCGTTGGATTAGAGTGAAGGTTTTTCATGACAACTGATGGGAGATCCTTCAGGGTACTTTCCAATGACTGTAAGGATTTAGCTTTGCCATTTCCTGGCTTGAACTGGGACTTGTAGGTAATTGTTCGTGCCAATAGCATCCAGACAGAGCTTCTGCACAAGTGGGAACTTGTTGCTTAACAGGGAGCTCTGCATTTGCCCTGTTAGAGCTGAGTGTGCCTTGCACCAGAATTCTTAGAGAGCAAGAAGAGCTGAAGACCTGGCAGCCATTTTCAGAGCAGTGTGCTTTGCTGCTGAGAAATCCATAACTCACCTTTGGGTGACAAAAAAGGTGATATATCTATGTATGTTTCAAGTAAGATTTTAAAAGCCACTCTGCCTTTATAGGCTTTCATAGTCCCTTAATTTGGATTATTTTACTAGGATTATCTATGTTATATCTTAGTTTTTTGTTCAGGTGATTACTGTACAATATCACATTTTGCTCCTGGACAGTAAAAATAGATCTGCAGGTATAATTGTGGGCAGGGCAGGCCATGGAATTAAACAATCATGAGGAAGCAGAGAGGAAGTAGGATATTTTTTAGCATTCTGTCTAAAATTGCTGTGTTCTAGCAGTAGGAGCTAGTGAGCTACAGTTTTCAGCAGTTACAGAAGAAAATGAAATGTAAACAGGAGTGAGGCTAGTCTCTAAATGGGGCTGCAGGATAAACACCTCTGCAGAAAGGCAGATGGAGAGAGGATTTCTTTGTGCAGCTGCAAACCCCAAGTGCTGTTGTGTTACAGTCCTTCCGTTGGCAGTTCTGTGTTTGTGAATACCATCCTCAAAGTTATTTTATTTTATGATTCTTGTACCACTTTTATTTTTAATTTTGCTCTGTTAACTAGTGCATTGTGTAATAATTGGTCCCGTGCTTTGATTCTCAGCTGTTATTTGTAATGAGTGTTGAGGAGGGTGACCTGTGGGAGACTTGCATGCTCTTTGTTACCATCCCCATGGAGCTGTACGTGCATCTGATCTGGATAAGCTCATAGCCCTCCATTTTTGAGTAATGTGGCTGTTTTCTTCTTCATAGGACTGAGTTTGCCCTAAAAGAAATCATGTCATCAGGAGGAGCTGAAGATGATATTCCTCAAGCAGAGAGGAAAACAGTGACAGACTTTTGCTACTTATTGGATAAATCTAAACAGCTATTCAATGGCTTAAGGTTAGTGCATTTTTGACAGTATTCCTTCAGAAAAGCCTTGGAACACACACTTCAGTGAGTGATGCTGAAGTCAGTTATACAGAGAACATTTCAAACTCAAACCCAGTAAGTTTGTTCAGGAGAGAACAATGTGCACTGATGTATGGGGAGTTTGGGACATGTACTTAAGAACGTCTGTAGGAGCAGAAGCTCACTCATTCCTTCTGAGACCACGGGGAAGGAGATGTGAGGAAGGTGAGATGAATGTCTCAGTCACGTCAGGTAACAGGAAACTAGAAGCTGGCAGTTCTGTGAAATTGATAGAATTTGTACTGAAGGGTTGTGTGTGAAGGACACGATTAAGGACTAGTTGTAGCTGTAAACACTCAACAGTGTGCAAGCCCAAAACCTCCCAGTCTTACCAAACCAACAGAGATGAGAAAAATTGGCCTAGGTGGGTGAAAAGGGGAGGAGGGAATATTCTGGGGCAAGAAATCTAGGAAGTGATAAACATTCAAACCACAGCCTATATTTGTCAGATGAAACAAATGCCTAATCTGAACTGTGGAAAAAAGGTAAAATATGTGTTTATCCACAAAACATGCAATAACACCTAGAAAGTCTAGCTGCTCTGCCAGAGGAGGGGAATAAGAGTATGGGGAGTTCAAGGAAGATAGTTCATGTTTGGACAGTGATACAGACATCCTGTTTGTGTCAGTGTAGGCTGAGTTTAAAGAGCTGGTTTATTGCTGAGCTTTGCTGTAGAGTCTCTTAAGCAACATGGTTTTTAGCTCATGTCTTGTTGGCAGTTCAGCCTCTTACTGGTCTCTGAGTAATGCTGTATGTTTGGGCCCATACAGTTGCTGTTGTTCAAACACAGATGGTTAGCAAAGATGGTTTTAATTCCTTCCCCCTTGCCCCCCACTATTGATAATCCTTTCATGTGCTTTAGAAGCTGATTCCCAAATCCAAAACAAACAGTTCATGCTCCAAAGTCAGAATGGTAAGTGGGCAGTAGAGACAAGGAGTTCCTGGAGATTGCCTTTGACACCCACTGAAACAGAGTCTAAAGCAAAAGGACTGAGATCTTGAGGCCAGGGTTTGCAGGACCACATGTGCCATTGGCTTTCTGATACAACTTGCTTGACATTTGGCCTGAGTCAGTGAAGAATTAATACAGTTCATGTCTGGATGCTCAAGTTAGATCACAAAGATCTCCTGTTTCCTTTGGGCATGGAGGAGTTAGTACAAGTATTCCAGAGGAGAGAGGTGGTTTCTGTGTGTATCTACAGTACTTTGCCAAAAAGTAAAACCTTCTTATCCAGCTAAATGAAAAGAAAATGGAAAATACCTTTGGATGAAATCTGGGCAATAAAAATAGAGACATGGGGAAATATCCTAATTCTTAGTCCAGTCCCTCTAGCATAATAAATGCGTTTGATGCACGCCTGCCTTCCTCTGCTTTGAAGATGGTGATGGCCTTTGCTGTGGTTTATGCCATTCTCTTGTCCCTGCCATGTTTCATGGAAAAGAAGTGATGGGGGAGGGAGAGGAGAGCAATGATTTCCTTCCTGAAACCTCCTCTGGGCACTTCAGCTACAGGGATCTGAGCCTATAGCTGTGTTGGCAGCTGCTTAACTGTTGCTGCTGCCAAAAATGCAAGGGCTCAGCCTGCCACGTCTTTGTTTCAGTAGCATTTCCTTCCTCTCTTCCCAATACAGATGCCAAATACAGCATTTGAGGAAAACATAGGATGGTCTGCCAAGGTTGCTGCTCCAAAGTATACTTCATGCTCACCCTACCTGTGATACCATCTTTTTGTGGCCATGCCTGCTAGAATAACCTGGAGGGGAGGTTGTCTTTTTTGTGTCTGTTTAAACACCCTGAGCTATATTAGAAACAACTTTTCATGAAGTATGTTCCAATTGCTCTCCTCTCCTTTTCCCACTCCTACTTGCTTTTTTCCTTGGAAAAAGGCTGGAAAGTGGGAGCAGGTTAGGCAGCAGTTTTTCAAGGTGTACTGTCACCAGTTACTTTCTCCTTAATATTAAAAAGTGCTTAATGTATTTCTTATCACAGAAAAGCTTGAAACTTTCAGGAATGAGAAGACTTTCCACGTGTATCACCCTTTCCCAGGTTAGAAGGTCTCATTGCTCTTTGTGCAGGCTGCAGGAATCACAACTGCTGGCCTTTCATGGAAAGAGAGAAGCCTTTTAACCACTTATTTGTAGACTTCTGGTAAGATGCAGGTTGAACGTCCCAGTTTTGTTCCGTGCTGCTGATTTAGAAACAGCAGGACCCTGATAGCTGCAGGTGATGCTGCAGGCTGTAGCCTGGGTGGTGCTGGAAGGGGCTGGCTTCTCACACGACTGCATGACGAGGTGTGTTAGTGTGAGTGCTGCTGGTGTTTAGTCTCTCTGTGGGTTATTAGAGGCAGTGGAGAAGCTACACCACAATGCTGTGATCCCACTGCTGCTTGGGTTCTGGGAATAGGAGCCTGTAATTACTACAAGCCTATGAACATAAAAGGAAATTGTCTTTTTTATCACCTGTCAAAACTGTGAATGTATTTAAAGCTCTGAATGCTAAACTTACAGTTATTGTAACATGGTTTTCTGAAGTGTGCTGCTGAGTCTCTGGGCCTTTCACAACATCTTTACGTCTCTGGAAGTTGTCCCTGGGTGACAACTTCCATGTGGTGCTGGCCTAACAAACCTCAGCACCTTTAATTGGTTTTCAGCCAGTATTATCTGGCTTCTGCCAACAGCACGGCTGAAATGAACTCCTGACAGAAAATTAATTATGAGCAGATAAGTAGTGCTGGCCTTTACTGAGCCTGTGCAGCAAGGATTGGATAAAATTCCAGGCTGTCTGTGGAATTTATCCACCAGCCACTGCAGTGTGGCAAGGGAGCCAGGGATCTCTGCTCTGAGAAACCCGTCTTTTCAGAGCATCAGTTTGTGTCTTTTTGTCCAGTTTGGAATGTTTTAAAAGCCAAGAAATCGGAAACAAGTTTCCACTTGTTGGAGACTATTGTAAGGAAGCACGTCACTTCTTTCCTTGTCTGGACAGAACTGTCCTACATCAAAACATCTCTATTCCCTCCTCTGCATCTGGATTCCTTCTTGCTGCTCCTTCCTCCCTGCTGTGAGGCTGATGGTCAGTGGTATCAGCAGGAGGGGGTGTCCCTGGTCTGTATCCATGTCCCCAGCCAGGCACACCCCAGAGGAAATGGAGGCTGGTGCCTTTTTCTCTCCATAGTGCTCTAGTGTCCTTCTGTAGATCTGGAAGTAGCAAAATGTCTTGCTGTGACACAGGTCGTCTGCTCTCCAGTTGGGTGTGTAATTTGGGCCTGTATGATCCAGAAGGGAGGGGCTCTGTTAATAACCCACCCTGTGACCAACCCAGTCTTTTGAATCCTTTTGGGCTGTTTTTCACCAAATAATGCAGATCCTCTGGTTTGATCTGCACTAAACATCCTCCTTTGCCCATGCATCCGTTTCCTCCCAGCAAAATGTCTTGATGCATGGGAGCAACCTGCATGTTCAGAACACAAAGCAGTAAATGGGCAGCAGCCAGGGCAGCTCTTGTCTGCAGAAATCTGTGGTGAGACCACGGTAATGCATTGTCATAAATGAAGTTTTATTACAGCCATGTCAGAACACTATCAAAAGAACAAGTGGTACTGTCTGTTTCCATGGAGATCCTGCCTGTTCCCTGGGGAATGGCTGGTGGTGTGCAGCTATGCCAGCTGCAATTAGGCAAACACTGCTGGAGGAATGTGTGTGTGGACACCCAGCAGTGACCCTGGGCAGCAACAGCCCAACCTGGGTGCTGTGCATCGATGGGGGCTCTTTAAAACACCCCTGGTGTCCACACCTGCACAGCTCGGGCAGTGCAGTGAGGTGAGCTGGGCTTGGGAGGGATGCTGGGGCTGGCACAGAGGAAGGGGCAGAGTTGAGGGTGATGGAGGAGTGCAGGGAGGATGGTGGGAGTCCTGAGCACACTGGCTGGGTGCTGAAGGGTAGGTGCATAGGCAGATAGTTATCTGGTTATTTCTTTATTTGCACACATACCTGCACCTCAGTGTTGGAGGGAAGGGTTTGTGTTCCTGTTTCCTTGTGTTAGACCTTTGCTCCAATATCCCAAGCAACTTGGCCTAGAAAGCCCCAGTTACTCCTGGTAGGGCTCTGTGAGTCAGCTTGCTAAGTCATTCTTGAAGTTAGTGCCAGGGAGCTTTGCTTTTTATTATTTTTTTTTTTAATGATCGATTTTCGTGTTTTGTATTTGTATTCACTGGGGATTTTTAACATCGAAACTTGTGGGTGTGCTGATTAACTGGAACACTGCCCCTTGCTCTAGCAAAGCCTGCAGTATATCTCAGGCGTGTATTTGGACAGTTTAACTTCTTTTGTTTAGCTAAAATGTTTATATCTGTTACAACAATAGAAAATTGTGAATCATTCCGTGCAGTAAGTGCTTTAAATTTGCATGTGTTTGTATCAGATGACATCTGGATGAAGATGTTGGTGCCCTGAAGGACATGTTTATACTCCTGTTTACCCCTCACTACACCAAAGTATGCTTCAAAACGTTGAGCAGCCAATTGCAAGTTTGAGATGGGTTTTTCCTTTGGTAAGATCCTGCCCAGGTCCCTGACATCTCCACAGGCTGGCAGCAGCAGGGATGGTTTTCCAGGCTGGTTAGAGTCAGAGCTGAGAGCAGATTCATTTTACACGTAGTAAGGAAGCTGGGTCCCTTCAAGCTGTGTGGGAAGTACAGTTGGCTGATGAGCAAAGGAATATTAATTTCCTCTTCTACCTAGGGTGCTGTTAAGCAATTACAGTCAGCAGAAAAGCACCAGTGTGCTGCTCTGGAAGCCATGGTGGGCTCCTTTGCTTGCCTGGCTCCTCCAGAGGACAGGCAGGGTTTCCAAAGGGGATATTTCCCTCATCTTGACCTCCCAGGCCTGGAGGTGGGATGTGCTGCTCTTCTCTGCTTGTCTGCTGAGGACTGAGGTGTTGGGGGCACGATAACCAGCACAGTGATTGGAGAGAGTGTTCCCTGAAGAAATCACTCCTCAATCAAATGAAAGATTGGGCTGTCTTGAAAAAGCTGCTGCACTTCCCCTGGCAGAGCTGCAAACCTCCTCTGAATTGGCTTCAGTGCAGTGGTAGCAACGTGCTTGGTGAGACTGGGGCTTTTTTGGTCTTCTCTGCTGCATTTGTTCCAGGATTCAAGTAACTCCCAGGTGGTGGCCTTGTGTTACAGCTGAGAGCACAAACCTTTAGAGCTGAAATCTTCAGGGCTACATCACAGTTGTGGGGTGGGGGTGGAAGGAAATATATCCCAGCGTGGAAAGCAAGTGGAGGTGTGGAAGCAGAACTGCACTGGATTGACTAACTCACCTTATAGCACTGGAGACTGGTAGGAAAAAAACAAAGGTCTCAGGTTCTGACCTACCACTGTCACTTAGAGGAGGACAATGTGGTGATGATGGAACCTGACCCAAGCAATGTTAGTGGTGAGCATCTACATGCTTACTTGACCTGGTGGTGTTTGGACATCTAATTCATGTACGATGTTATAGGGTCTGTTTCTGAAACACAATCAACAGCCCCATGCATTTAGAAAAGATTATTTCCTTAATGAGTAGCAAGGAATACTATCAGTCTAAATGAGTCTAAATGAGCTAATTTCCATTAGATTATTCTGCTTGCTCTTGGGCAGGGTGGGGTTTTTTTATTATGATTTTTAAGAGTGCAATCTAGCTTTCCCTGCATATAACCATAAAATTGCTTCTTTCTTAGCAGGATGGTAAGATTTTTTTTCAGTCATCTGTTGAAAAATTCATACAGGAACATGGTCATTTCCTAATTGGACTAATTATTTGTAGGCCTGTCCTGATGCTGTTGAGAACCTCTTAATATTGAGGAACTCCAATAGAGGCATGTTTGTAGGGGTTAGAGAGCATGGGTTCTTTTTTGTGCTTTAAACGGGATTTGTCCATAAATACCAACGTTTTTACACGTATCCAGTCACTTGACTCACATTAACTCACTTATGGGGAGCTCTGCTTCCATCTGCTGCTCTTGTGTGTGTTGGAGGAGCCATGCCAGAATCCCAGGCACATCTGGAGAGAACAGCATCATGGTTACACTCTGTCATATGTTCATTATAAATACCATATAAATACTTTGCAAATAAACCATATGTTTCATAACTAACTTAAAAGTGAATGTCTACCTGTGCAACTGGTGGAAGCTGTTGGACAGGACCCATTTTGTTGAGTCTTTTGGGGAGGGAGACTCAACTTTTTGTAAGGGGTCTGTGCAGGGGGACTGTCAGTGCAGCTGGACAAGCTCTCGGGTGGGACGTTCAGGACTGTGGATATTGTCTGGCACTAGAATAACTAGAATCATTCTGCTGGTCTTTGAATAGGTGATTGAATAACAGTTCTTGCATTTGGAGGCCAAGTTATTGCTTTGGTAGGAAAAGTCTTACTTCAAAAACTTCTGGTCAAGCTGCACACCTTCAGTTTGGTGTGATGTCATTGTCCTTTTTCTGTATGGAACCTGCAGGGCTCAGGCAGTTTGAGACATTGGCTCTGAGCCCACAAACAGGCATTAAATGTTGGCAATCGCTTGGAAGATACACAGAATACAGGGGACCTTTATGAGCACTGATAACTGCAATGCTTTGGCATTTGAAAGTGACTGGAGAGCTTGTCTGGAAGCAGGAAGCAGTAATTAATAATTAGGAGAGAGCACTGACAGATTTCTTCCTCCCCCAACACATGTTTCTTTCTCCTGTATATACATATGCAGTTTTTTCATGTATATATGTTAAATTAATGTGCTGTCTGCCTTGTGGCATGTTTGTAGGGATGCTGCGGCCAGATCTTGATAAATGTACTTCCTACAACCTAAACAGGATTTTCTTGCAGGTTCCAGTAACAGATTTCGAGAAGCTGGTTGCAGGCAGAGTTCTAAAGCACTTGGAGTAAATCCTGACCAAAGTTACTCTGACGTTGACACAGATGCTGCTGTCACTCTGGGCTGGCTGGAAGCCACTCCCTCACTCTGGTTGTCACTTGTGTGTTGCAGGGACTTACCTCAGTATGGACAGAAGCAGTGGCAATCCTATTTTGGGAGAACGTTTGACGTTTACACCAAACTCTGGAAGTTTCAACAGCAACATCGGTAAGAGGGTGTTGAAGGATGGTCTGTGGGTTTAAGAGCAACTTCAATCCTTGCTATGCCAGGGCCCCAGTTTAGATGGAGATTTCACTGGGTTATTCCAGCATGAAGGGAGGGAAGAGCCACTCCCTGTAGCGCTCACAGGCTAATGAATTAAAACGTTGCAGAGTTTTCAGTGTGAGGTTTTTAACCAAACCTTTTGCTCCACTGGGATGTTTGTCACTTTAATGTATGGCTGTGGAGGAGCTGGGATGGTGGTTCTGCAGCACAGAACCCATCTGGAGAGGTGTGAAGTGTCCTGCTGCAGCGTGGGCTCTGATCTTTCACACCTTCCATTGGCTGCCTTCTCCTGGGAAGTTGTGACCTTTTGTTGTGTGTGTTCTGTGGAACACGCTCATGTCTGGCTCTGGTGTGTGTGCAGTGCTGTCGGGACTGCTACTGGGATGGCGTACCAGTAACAAAAGCTGGATTTGGCCCTACAGTGGCTCTTTGTCTTGTCTGGTGTGATGTCCTGAGGAATTCTGGAATGCCTTTGACCTTTCTTTTCTCTCTTGTGTACTAGCCAAGTACTGGACAATCGGTATGGGCTGAAGCGGTGGCAGATTGGGGAGATTGCTTCCAAGATTGGGCAGCTCTACTACCATTATTAGTAAGTAAGCACAGAAAAGGGTTCAGGAGGGGAATGCAGCGTTAGCGGCAGCTCCCTGCCAAACGTCTGGGTACTCAGTCAGGAGAAATCCATGTAGCAGTTGGGCCATGATGCCTGTTTGTGAGTGAGAAGGCCCCAGGGTCTGCATGGGGTGCAGCAGAGGAAGGCACCTGTGAGCCCCACACCACATCACCAGGAACACTGATGCTGTCTGAAGCCTTACCCCCCACCTCAGTGTCCCTAAATCTTCCATGCATGCTGCATTTGACTTGTGCAAAAGTGTGATTTACAAGTTTGGGAGCTTAATGTTCCTTTAAACTTTTCCATTCCCCTGTCACCTGTACAGATGGGCACAAGATGGGCAGGTTTGGTTATCTGAAATGGGATCCAAATGCTGAAATCTGCCTTCCCAGCAGGCACAAAGAATGAGAGTCTGGCCTCCATAAGATGTTACTTGAGGGGGGAGTTTTGCCACTGATGCAGAGGATGGCTGAGGGGCAGAAGGGAGGGTTTGGGTTGGGTTTCCATCTGAACCTAACCCCAGCCTCCTCTGCAGCTTGCGCACCTCTGAAACCAGCTATCTCAATGAGGCTTTCTCCTTCTACTCGGCCATTAGGCAGAGGTCCTACTACTCCCAAGTCAACAAAGAGGACAGGTATGTCTGAATGAAGGCCTTTGTTTTCTCAGGACTAGAATGGTGTTTGGAAACAGCAAATAACTATGAACTGTAGGAGCATAACTGGGATAAAATCAGTGTCGTCAAAGGAAGTTTCTTTTAATCCTCCTGCCATGATTAAAAACCTCAATATAAATAAGAGCTCTGCTGTATGACCAGAGGAATATTCTATTAACTGGTCCGGGCTAGAAAGCTATTGGCCCCAAAGTTCTGTCATTTTGGATCCTGAGCAGTATCAGGGCAGGACCTGGTGTGCTGTGGCTGGAAGGTGGGTCAGTTGTGCTGAAGTGGAGGAACCTGTTTGATTCTAATCAGGCTTTTCAGGGGACCATCAGTTAGTGCTGCAGTACAATAGCCCTCTGTAACTGACTGGGACAAGGTCCAGGAGCTTCAGGAGGCAGAACGTCTGTCTTCTAAGACACAGGTTGTCCCAGGGGGGTGAACTCTGAGCCAGCTGTGGCTCTAAGGTGGGGTCAGGTAGTGCCCAGGAGCTGTCAGAAGGTTTGAGGAACCAGTAATTTATCTGACTCCTGTGTCTCTTCTCGTGTAAGGAGACTGGGGAAGAGGGAGGGGCTGGGACTTCCTTGATATATATTTTATATCCCTGTACTCGATTTTAAATAAACCTCTAAGCAGCCAGGTAGCTGTTGATCTCCCCATGAATTCAGGTAGAACACTCAATCCCCAGAGTGTTCAGCCTTGCTCTGGTCTTTAATCCCCCCCTCCCTCCCCCCTGTCACCCACCTAGGTTCTATTTTAATCTCTGTGATGTTTTTGTTATGTTTAGGCCTGAACTAGTGGTTAAGAAGCTGCGTTACTATGCAAGGTTTATAGTGGTTTGTCTCCTGCTCAACAAAATGGATGTTGTAAAGGACCTTGTAAAGGTAGGTTGAAATATAAAGGTGCGAAGGGGTGGCAGGTTGCTGGGTATTCAGGGCTTTTCTCCTAATGAAGGAATCCATAATACACTTGAAGTATCACTCATTATATCTATGATGTTAGCTGCTGCTGCTTCATAACTTCTCCCTCATTTAATTGATGGTGCTGTTGGATGACACAGAAGGAAGGAATAACGTGGCTAGAGCTATAGGAAAAATTCAGAATTATGTGAATAATTGACTAGGGAAAATCTTTACAAATTGATATAGTTAGCTAGGAATAAACTCTAAGATGCATGCAGGGATCATCTGATAACCCTCGAGTACTTCACTCCTGTAGTGGATTTAGGACATTGGTGGAATCTCCCCCTGCAAGTCTCCATGACACACTTACTTGGAAAGCCAATGTCTCCTGGCTTAATGCTTAATGCTGAGCTTGTTCCTCTTCCCTTCCAAGCTGCTATCGCTCTGTCCCATGTCTAGAACATACCCTGAATACATTTTACACCTTCCAGAGAGCATCAAAATTAAACCTTGCTAAATGGTGTAGATGTAACTATGAAACTGGAGAGGCTGGATGTGCCTGTGCCGTGGGAGTGAGGCTCTGAGTGCCTGTAAACACAAGTCTGCAGGTGGAACAAACAGAGTCCAGGCCAATGTTGATCGTTGCCTTTCTCTGACACCTCACGTGGTGAATGTCTTCTGTGAACCAGACATTTCATAAAGATGCTTCAAGCTCAAATGATTTGGTAGCATTGTTTGAACAGCAAGTGAACACATTGCAGGAGCTGCAGCCTGGGTAGGGAGGTGCCCTCACTCCCCCAGAGGAACAGCTTCTCCTGACAGCATATGCTTCCCAAACCCCTCACCAACCTTGCTGTGAGCAGCTTCTGCTATTGCCAGGTTTGTGTAGGCTGCAGTACTGCCGTGGTGTCTGAGCCTCCTTGAACTGCCAGCTTAGCTAAAAAAGCCAAACCATTCACTTTCCTGGGGTAGTTAAAGTTACTTGTGAGCTGAAATTTGAGTCCTTGGTATCCAGAGCTTATGGTAACAACCAGTGACATAGCTCTATGAGTGGGGTGGTTACACTTAACTCCACATATTCTTTGCATTTGGACCTACTTAGAAGGCCCTTTGCATTGCCAAAACCCAGGGTAGTGCTGGCATTCTGGCTCCCAAGGAGCGCGTTTGGCTGGCGGGTTAGTCGTGAGTGTGCTGCATCTGTTCTCAAGTCATTGGTTTATTTTTTATTACTCCTGAAGGCCAGCACAGCTAACCAAACTGGGCAGCTCTGCCTGCCTGCTAAGCTGGCAGTTTTGAGAAGTGACTGTGTCCATCTTTGAACTTTCTCCATCAGGAGCTGTCAGATGAAATCGAAGACTACACTCATCGGTTTAACACTGAGGATCAGGTGGAGTGGAACCTGGTTCTCCAGGAAGTGGCAGCTTTTATTGAGGTGAGGAATCCATTCCCTTTCAGTTCTGAGTTTAAAAGGAAAATGCTGAGTCGTGCACTGAAGTGTTCCTGTATCACCACCTCTGTGCAGGGACAGTGCCCTGTCTGGTTTAATCATTGAAATGTTCACAGCACCACAACAGTGACAGCCCTGAAAGAGTCCAACCTGGGCATGGAACATATTGAAGCTGAGATAAGCTTGGTCACCTTTTGGGTTTTGCTCTTGGTGTTCTGTAAATGGTGGCATTGAAAGCAGAGCAGTTATCATGGTCAATACTTTGGAGAGACTCCAAAACTTCCACAACTCCAGTTCTGTTCTGGTGGAAGCCAGATCCGATTTGCTGATGATTTGGTTGTGTACAAGGTGTCACTGTGCAACACGAGCATTTCTTTAAATATTGCCAGAGTGGATGGCAGCATGATCCTTCCCTCATCTCCTTTGCTATTTATTTCTAGGAAGGGAAGGCAAACTAAAACAGTGCAGGGCTCCTCTATATTGCAGGAGTGTTTATTCTTTGTGGATTTGTAAAGTTGTTGATGGTTCCTCGGGTATAGAAAAGCTGAAGCAGAGTTTGTGAGATGATGTTCTACTTGCTGTACCTTCGTGTGCTTGTACTGTGTATTTCCTTGTGGTCCCCAAGAGCTGCTCTTTTCCAGGTATAGGGCATTACTCTGTAGCCTGGGTACAAATAAACATATGGCAAATTAATCTTAAAAAACCTCCCTTAGTTATGAAATTTTTCCTGTAAGTGACAAGATCTTTGGACTTCTGACTGCAGATCTGTAAGTTTTCTTGAAATCCTGATTTATTCTGATTGCTTTTTTTAGGCAGACCCTGTCATGGTTTTAAATGACGACAACACCATTGTAATCACCTCCAACAGGCTCTCAGAAACAGGAGCTCCCTTGCTAGAGCAGGGGATGATAGTGGGACAGCTTGCTCTGGCTGATGCACTGATTATTGGGAACTGCAACAACCAGGTAAAAGAAATTTGGGTTTGTGTCTTTGGAGCTCAGAGTCCTTCCCTCTGTGACAGCCTTTCTGATCACACAACAGATTCTGATAGAGACAAACATTAAAAGGTTTTGATTGTGATGTTTGCAGTGGCAGCAAGGATTGGCTCTCAGGAATAAGAGCTAAAAATGAAATGTTGGATATTAGTGTGGTGCTGACATATTATGTTCATCATGTCAATTAAGTAGATACGATTGATTTTCATATACTGGATTGTTCTGAACAGCATTCAGGCATGAGAGGCCTCTGGGATATGTCTAGAAAAAGCTGGACTTAGGCTTTCACATAACATGCTCCAGCTTGTTGCAATTTCAGTTGCAGCAGGAAGGGGTTTTCAAAAGACATTCAAGATCTTGTTTTTTAGATGATGATAGTGAAGTTGTACAGACTTCATGACTTCCCTGAGCTTTTTCTCAGGTAAGCAAGGGACTTGTAGCTAAACTACTTGTGTATTGTCTTCAGATTTTGTCTAAATTCAGAGTGGTTTTGGCACTTGGTTTGTGAACACCCCAGGAAAGTCTGGAGTTTGCAAAGCAGGGATCTGCTCTAGAGTGCACTGCCCTGATAGACCAGTAATAAATAGACCTTGTGCTCTGTGAGCTCTTCTAGGTCATTCACAGTTCTCTAGAGAGCCAAAGGTGACACTGACAGATCCCTGAGAGACAGAAAATGGCCTGTCTGGGATGCAGTGGAATCTCCTACCTGGATAACTCCAAAGAAACACTGTTTGATCTGTACCTGGCAGGATAAACTGTTTGACTCTTCTGCAGGTGAAGTTCAGTGAATTGACCATTGACATGTTCCGAATGCTGCAAGCCCTGGAGAGGGAACCCATGAACTTAGCATCACAAATGAACAAACCTGGAATGCAGGTAAGTGCCATGTCAGTGGCCACCCTGGCAGCAGAGCTGACCTGGGGCTGTGGTGTTAGTGTTTTAAATGCTGGGCCCTCAGCAGAGTCAGTGCAGGGCAGGTTAGTACAGCTGGGGTAATTCTTACTGGAAGTTAGTGAAGAGTAGCTGAAACCTGGGGAGCTTGATCCAAGGAATGGCTTTTTTTTGTTGTTGTTTTCCTGTTTTTTCTCCTTTGCAAACCTTAAATAGTGAAAAACCAGCAGAGGTGAACTTTGGGCATCATTTTACCAATAGTTTACACTGGTCTGGCAGAGGTACCTCTGAAGGGGTGCTCTGCTCTGCCCAGCCTGACCCAGACACTCCCCCTGCCTTTGCATTCTACCTTGCTAAGTCACCTGAAAGTTCAATATCCCCTTCAGAGGAAGCATAAAAGATCCTTTATCTGGAGGCAAAAGGAAATATGTAGATTTTCCTTCATTTAACTGAGATGAGGAATGGATTTTTCCACTCTTTTCTTGGGTGATGCTTTAGACAGTAAGAAACATTTAGGTAACAAAATTTAAATGAGGAATAATATAAAATTCTGGTTCAAATCCTGTGCTGCTTGCTTTCCTGTGCAGCACAGGTAGGTCAGTTATGTGGGAAGTATGCTGAAGATGAATATTCTAATAAATAGACATTTAGAGGGTTACAAAACTGCTTTGGTAATATGATTGTGTTCTTTGTTTGCTTTAACAGGAGTCCACAGAGAAACCAGCCCGGCGGGAAAACCCCCACAAATATCTACTTTATAAACCAACCTTTAGCCAGCTATATACATTTTTAGCAGCATCATTTAAGGTTTGTGAAATTGCTGAATTTATTTGGAATGGAAAAATATCCAGGATAGTTTGTGACACTGAATAAAACGTGGTTGAGAGAATCTTTTATACTTCAAGATAATGAAGCCTTTTTGATCTTCTTAAAATGCTCACTATGGTCTAGAGAGGGTAGAAATATAGAGGTGTAATTTTTATAATAAAGGCAAATTTGTTGGCTGTTAAGAGGAAGAAGAAAAAGCACTTTAAGGTGAAAACCCAGCTTGCTGTTAAACAGCAGTAGTTGTATCATTGCTGAAATACAGCTGGAACAGCTCCTGGGTGAATGGTCTTGGTATTTGCTCCCCAGTACCAAGCACAGTGCATGGCAGTGCTGTGGGAAGTCTTAAGCAATGGGATATCATGTAGTAGTTGCATATGATTTAATCTTACTCAGTAATTTTGTTTCTGTATGTGTAAGTACACACGCATATACAGACACTTATATTTATATATACAGATGTGTATATATAAATAACTGTTTCCTATATAAAGTTTATCTATTTCCTGTATATACTATATAGGAAATATTTCTCAAGATAAGGAATCTGGAAACCAAAAAAAAAATCTTAAGAGTATTCTTCTAGTGCATGTTGTGCCAAACAATCTGAATTCAGGGAAGTATGTCAAGAAACTGTTGCTCTTAAGCTCTGTATGCCCAGTAGGTCTCCAGTTCTGTCCCATTTGGATTGTATCTCTCCTGCACATGGTATATTTTTATCTGCCTGTCTTACTTTGTTACTCATTGCTCTCTTCCATGTAAGTAACTTATATGTTTGTAGACTACTTTTAATACAGTTGCTGTGCTTAATTTAATAAAGTTGCTGGGCTGGTTTTGCTTAATTATGACTGTACAAGTCAAACTTGGGATTTAGTAGTAAAAGCAGAATGTGAATCCTATAAAGAAACAAGTTTCAGTTGGTTTCAAGGAAGAACTGTAAAGAAGCAGCTGGTGAGGTGAAGGAAGAGCCCCCTGACCACTGAGGAGTTTGGTGCCTACATGCTTGGTCTCTTGCAGACATTAAAAGCTGCTGTTTCCTCTAGCATACAGCCCATTAGAAAGGTGGAAAATAGATTTCTTTTACAGGTCAGTGCAGAAACCTGGATGTGTTGTGCCTGTTGTCCAGCTGAGAAGGGTCAGGGGAAGAGGCAGGTGTTGCAGACTCCAGGGTGTTTGGAAACAAAGAACTTCCTTCAGGATCCTGGGCTCTTTGGGAGTTGGGGTCTGCATGGATCTTGGCAGGTTTTGGTTTCCATAGCTTGGAAAGCCTCGGATCTGGCTGGATAGGAGGAGACTGTGTGGAAGCAGATGCTTGTTTAGGGCTGCTAGAGGTTTGTGTGGAAAAACAAGGAAGACCATATCATCAGGTTACATTTTTGTGAAGGGATGGGTGTGCTGGGCAAGGGGATGCATGAAGGACAGAGTGAAGGGGAGCCAGGAGCAGGAGCAGCACAATCTGAAATGACAATGTATTTATGAAGGTGATGATTGACTCTTAAAATAAACTTACGTGTTTCTCCCTGTGCCACTTTTCTCTGTGTTTGGATTTCAGGAGCTGCCTGCCAACAGTGTGCTGCTGATTTACCTGTCTGCCACGGGCGTGTTCCCATCAGGTCGTTCGGATAGTGAAGGTACAATAAAGGAATGCTCCCTGTCATGAACAGGGCTTGAATTCTCTTTGTGTTCCAGGACAAGTGACCAAGAAAGATGTCACAAAGCTCCTTTAAAAAGACAAGTCAATCTTATTTTCCTGTCTGCTTAGTAAGATAACCTTTTTATCCCCCAAACAATAGCGAATTCCCCGGGCTTTAATTACTGTGTGTTAACCTGAGACCTTTTCAAAGGACATATCCAGTTTTTGATGCATCTGAAGTATTAAAAGCTTCACCAGTTTTGAAGACCACGTGGCTCAGCTGATGCATCAGTGCAAAGTTAACAGAATGGCTAAATGGCACTTTGTGATTCTTTCCAGTCTCCGGTGCTGTGAGAACTGAGGTCAGGAGATGGGTGGTGAAAGGGCTGAAGCACTGCAGGGACTGCTCGATTTGCACGCTCCTTAACCTGACAATTCAAGCCCTTCTCATGATTTTTGACAATTCCCCCTCACCTCATCCCCCTCTTCTTTGCAACCTAGCAGAATATTTGGATGCAGCTGCAATTTAAAAGCTGAAAACTGGTTGGCTGAAGTAAAGACAGTCAAAAGATCTGTTTCTCTAATTTAAGTTAAAGTTCTAAACATCCTAAATACTGTCCCCCCCCTCATCTGTTTGAGACTCGCATTCCTTTATGAGATGCATGCCTTGTCCATCCCCTGCATGATCTACAGAGCTCTCAAAATGTTAAAGGAAAAAAAATCCCTGTCAGCTTTGGGTCGTGGCAGTGATTTTTTTTTTAAATGCTTTTAACATTTTATTTTTTTGCTGCAACTTGGTGGTAGGCTGTAATCCTGTGATATGTCCACTTCACTGCTTGTGTTGTCTCAGCTTAGTGCTTACCATGGAGGCACCCGAGGAGCTGCACAGTCAGCCCCCAGTGGTCATTAACTGACTCCCATTACTGCTGTGTTCTTTTAATAAGGTGGTGTAGAAAGTTCTGCCTTATTAAAAGGGAGAGCAGCTGCAAGTTGCACTGTCTATCACCCGTGAGCCATTTGTGTTTGACAGATCATGGGAGACCTTTGTAATGGTGCTAAATTAATGTATGTTCTGTTCCTAATACTCCATTCCCAAAGCTTCCCCTAAAATGGAAAGGTGTCTTATGTATCCAAACCTGGAAAAATCCTATTTGGTGGCCAGATATGGGTCCACCAGCTCTGTAAATGTGTAACAGAATGAGGAAATCCTGATACTTTCTTTTGCTAATATTAGTGATGTTCCACACCCATATCAATGGCAGAAATATTTCCCACTATCTCCAGCACTCTTGTGTGTAGGATTTGGTGTTTTTTATAGCCATTACTTTCACCTTTGCTCTCCCCCAGACAGTTAGGTGGGTAGCTCAGTTGTGTAAACTTAGAATATTTCTTTGGCTTCCCTTCAGAACACACGTCCAGGCTGTGTGCATGTAAAAATCATCAACTGTGTTGGAAATCTTAAAACAAACCTTTGCTGCAGATTTGAAATCTGCTTAAAATTGTGTTGTACTTTCTAGGGGCTTTGAAAGTGTATTCACTCTGAGCTCTCTCTTCTCCCCTTTGCAGTGTTGATAGTATTTTATCTATTCTGAGAGGCTCCGGGGTTTTTGATTGATTTAACCTTACTTTTTGATCAAATTCCAAACCTAGACCAGGCTAGCTCAGCTAGTCATTTTACAAAGAGATTGATTTCCTGCATGAAACGTGTAATGGGTTTTAATCTGTTTGCTATGTAGTGTAACAAGAGTGAATATTTGGATATCTTGTATTATGTTTGTGGATAAACAGTGAATAATTAAATGGGAAATTATGAAGTTACTTTGCTTACTTCTGTCTGGTAGATGCTGAAACTACTAAAGGTGCATAAAATGGAATCTGTAGTTAGTGAAGTCTCCACATCCCTCCTTCCTCTCCGTACAAGTGCAGTGGTTCTGATCCCCATGTTCTCTGGGATTTGTGGTTGCTTCCTCCCTTTTGTGTCAGCATTAACTCCTGACAGGGTGAGTGGTCTCTGCTGACTGCAGCTCTCTTTGCCACGTGTAGGTCCTTATGATTTTGGTGGTGTTCTGACAAACAGTAACCGGGACATTATCAACGGGGACGCCATCCACAAGAGGAACCAGGCGTACAAGGAGATGCACTGGTGAGTGTCCTGGGTGTGGCAGCTGGAAATGGAGGAGAATTTCTTTAATGGAGAAATATGCAGTCAAGATTCTCAGTTTCCCACTCCTCAGTGCAGGGCATCATAATATAGATTGGCTTGAAGCTGAACAATTAGAAATGAATGTTCAACTCTAAGTGATGATTTAAACACTCAGTATTACTGTGGCATCAGGTAAATTCTTTATTACTGGAAATCCTCACATTAGTGGTGGATGGATTCTCAAGAAGATAAACATCTCATGTTGGGAAGGAACCAACAAGGAGTCCAGTAGCCCATATTGTAGAGAACACCAGGTCAGGTTTGCAGTTGCTCTGAGGATGACTCTGAGGACTGGGTCATGGGGAGTCTCTTGCTTTTCCCCTGGACACGGGCTGCTGTGTGTCTGAGGAACTTGTGCACTGTCATCACAGCTTTGCAGCAATTCTAGTGCTCTGTGAAGTGTCTCTTTCTCGTTTCAGCCTTCACCCTGGAGACCTCTACCCTTTCACAAGGAAGCCCCTCTTTATCATTGTGGACTCCTCAAACAGTGTCGCCTACAAGGTAAGGCTCTGGAAGGCAGCTGCTGGTGTGGTAGGATACAGTCAACCCCTAGTTAGCTCACACTTTGAACAGGTTATTATTTTAAACAGTTTGTATTCAGTCTTTCTTTTCTTTTGAGGTTGTGCATGCTAGTCAGGATCTGATCCTATGAATAGGAACAAGAAGGAGAAGCACATGAACAGCCGCTCATTGGAAAGTAATAAATCCTCCTGGAGGGAAAAAAGGTTCAAGATTTCCAAGGTCTCTGGTGGGAGGTTTATTTTTGTTATATACCAAAGACAAATCTCGGTGTGTGTGCGTGGGGGAGGGAGATAACTAATCTGCTCTTTTTTTTCCAGTCATCCAGCACTCAGTTTCTTTTAAACAGAAAGGAGTCAAAGCATTGAGCCTGATCTTATAAAACGTGGGGTGTCTGTGTTTGAAGTGTCTGGGCCAAGAAAATAACAGGACTCAAATTAGCAGCCAGTGTTACTGTAGAGTGTATATGCTTGGACAGTGACCCCCCTTTGCTAGGGTGCTGTGGACTGAGAGTCTCTCCATGCCAGCCTCCTTTGGGAGTCTGCAGTTGGGGTAATACAGCAGCAGGCATTTCCAGTCTCCCTTGCCAGCTGAGCCTGGACAGCATTACCACACTTATGTCATTCATGAATGGGATACTCAATGTGCTGTATCTGGGAAAGTGCTGCTTCCTTCTGCCTGCCTTTTATAGCTCCAGTATGTGCAGTGAGAAAAGTGAAAGCTCCCAGCTGCATTTGGGGAGGAACAGGGACGTCTAGTGGCCAGAGGAGCTGCTCCTTGCTCAGTGCCCACAGCCTGCGTCCTTTGGCATTTGCTGGCCAAGGAGAGACTCTAAACCAGTGACCAGTGTGATTCAGAAGAGTTCTGCAGTGAGCCAGGGAGTGTCCACCTGGCAGTCTGAGGAACCATCTGGCCCCTCTATAGGGTTTGGGGTTTCTTCTATCAGTGATTTCACTACTGCATTTAACTCCACCACGCTAGACTTCAGTGCAATCTGCTTTTTGTTAAATTCCCTTCCCCGTTTAAAGGGAGGGAGACACAATTAGAATGATTTACTTGTCTTCCTGAGAAACTGAAGATTTGGTAGGGATTTCTTCTCCTCTGCCCTTCCCTGACGTTCATTCCAGTGTAACGGGGGGGTGGGTTTTTTTCAGGGGAAAAAGTGTAGCTTGGGTTTGGCTTTCTGTTTCGGTTTGGTTTTTTTACCCGCTTCCTCTCTAGAAGAATTGCTGAAAGATGTCCAGTGGATCAGCTCTGTAAGAGAGTAAGGAGTTCCTGGTGATCCTTCATTCCCATTCAGCTCTGGACGTACCAGGACTCTGTGGACAGCTTAGAGCAAAGGATCTTGTTGAGGTGATGGATTCCCACGTGTAGATTGTAGCTCTTTGGAAAAAAACTGTCAGTATTTACAGTAGAATTAGTTTTGTGTTACATTTTAAATTAGATAATTGAATTTTCTTTAGATTTTATGGACACACAGTAAGCAAAAGCTGTAAGCTCCATTTAGTTTTTCCTTTGGTCTGCAATGAACTGACCAGCAGCATGTAAAACACACCAGTGCTCTGTCTGGTGTGAGGGAAGTGCAGCCCTGCCTCTATGCAAGGAGGGTAGAGATGTGAGGTTTGGAAGTATTTCAGGACAAGGTTATGGAATTGGCTGCTGGGAGCTCTGACCCAGATCAGAGTCATGTGGACACAACTGCCAGGAATCTAAAAAGAGAATGGAGAGTTAAAAAAGAGCATAGACCCTTACAAAAAAAAATATTCAGCATTTGAGAACTGACAGTGACCTCCACAGCGTGCTGCCATTGAGGCTGGGCAGGCAGGTGTGTAGGTGGGGATGGGCTTCCAGCTGGAGGCAGACAGCAGAGCTCTGGTGATTTTCTAGCCCTTGTACTTCCCTGTCTGTGTCGTTCTGTGGTGCTGACATGCTGGGTTCCTTGTCACCAGCATGTCCTGGTGCTGCTGTCCTGTGGCTGTCCTCTGGGCGTGTGGGGAGGTGCTTTGCAGACCCAAGTGTTGGCACCGAGAGGTTCAGTGCAGCTGTGAGAGAAGTTGAAGTCCGTGTGCTGCCTTTTTTCTGCCTGGCTGCTCTGATCTTTCCTGATAGGACAGTAGCTCTCCTGACATTTAAATGTCACTGCCAGCAGTACTGGCAGCAGCAGCAACTGCTCACACATCTTTTTCTGCTCTCCTGCACGCAACCTCCTCCTCTGCTCTCTGGAGGGCTGAGATGGTGATGACTGAAAGTCAGTCCTGCCAGGAAGGACTTGCCAGTTTGTCAAATCAGCGGCACTTGAACAGCTTCCTCCTCTATATATTTAGCTGGGAGGGAAGATAACTGCAGACTGAGCACATCTACTTACAGCCATGAAATGGGTTTTTTTAACACTTCCACTTAAATATAGATGGTTGTGTTCTTGAGAGTTACCACTGTATGTGTGGAGGGAAGAGTATTTTTAAATCGACATCGTCTTGTAGCTGTGGTTGTCTAAGATTATGGTCAAATGCAAAGTCTGAAAAAAACAAACCAAAACAAAACCTCCAGCAGTAGGAACTCAAGGTCTTTGTCAGTGGTGTGGTGTAAATACTCAGCTCAGTGAAGCTTACATGTGAAGTGACTTCTTCTGGAGATGATGGGTAGTTCATTTTTGGAAAGAGATGTATATGACACACATCTTAAACAGCAGCAGTGCTTCTGGTGGAAAACTTGAACCTGGGAGCTTGAGAGTCTTCTCCTGTATCTGTAGTTCAGAGGTAGTGACTGGCATTTCCAGCCATCCTCTGCCAAACCAGGCAGCCTCTCCCCTCTGCAGGACTGGGCTACGTTGGCTTAACCTCTGCTGGGACAGAGTCCAAAAGGTCTCAGACACTGCCAGTGAGTAATTCCTTTCCTGAGGTACATGAGGGACCCCTGGGGTTGCTTTAAGCTGTGGGCAGTGTTCAGGTGCACTGTCCTGTTACTGATGGAGCAATGGAAAGTCTGCTCTGGTCTCTGTGTGTGGTATGAGGTGGAGTTGAAGAGGTGAACCTGCTCATGAGTCCTGAGCGTTCCCTCACCTGGGGACTGTCACCTGCCAGTGTGGATTCAGCCCTGACTGGCCCTGTCTGGGGGACTCCTGCGGGTTTAAAGGTTTCTTTATATTGCAGATTTTACTAATTACTGGCTTGGCCAGCGTTATAAATCTCCCCTGGGCTCTTAATGCAATAGGAGGGAGTCAGGCCCAGTCGGCACCCTGTCAGCTGGGAAATGTTTTATTTTGATTAGCCTAGATTACTGTCTTTAGCATTTAGCAGACTTAGATTAGATTAATTCAGGGAAACTAATTTAATTGAAATATACTGCCTGGAAGGGAAAGTCCCATTTGAATGAAGCAGGAGCCAGGAGGAATTACAAAACTAGCTTGGGGTGACTCTCCCCAGGCTGATGCTGGTGGTGATTGCACCTGACATTGCTCACCTGCCAGCCCGGGACCCAACCTGCAGTGGGTTGAGCTGGTCCTCTGGATGCAGGGTTTGAGGAGGGCTCTGGCAGGATGCAGACACAATCCTTTACATCTCTGATGGCTTCACAAGCCTTCAGCTTTGAAAAAGCCGTTTTGGTGGGACATATGGCAGCTAACCAGGCTGTGTAAATGGATTATTTTTTTGGTGGTGATTATTACCAATCAGTTTAGCTACCAGGCAGAGGCACAGGAGGACAGTTATCAGGTAAATGCTGGTGGAACTGGACAGTGGGGTCATGTGAGGTTTCTAGAGAAATTCTTATGGAGCAGGACACTGAGGTGGTATCTCAGGTGCTGGTGGAAGGTGCATGAAACAAGTATTGTAAAATGAGGGTTGGATACAGCAGATGTTAAGGTTATGACATACTTGCTTCAAAGGAAACTTATTTTTAAACTTTTCTTCACTGGGCTCTTTCATCAGAAATAGTTCCTCTGGCTAGAAAGAAAAGGGGAAAGGAATGACTTGCACTGGGTAGTTGCGTTGGTGCTGAGGGAAGACACCTGATCTGTACTGACCTGAAGGCCAATGGCTTTCGCTTCTACTGCAGAACATTCTTTATTTTTCAATGATGTATGACTACTGAAAACCATATTTCCATGAAATGAGTGTCTGCTGTCAGTAGCAATGAAGTGAGAGAACTAACTCCTTTAAACTGTGCTGGGTTATACTCCTGTAATCAGCGTGTCAGCCGAGCTGTGTGACAGGTGTAGAGTGTTCTGTCACTGAGAGTCTGTCTTTGTACCCTTACCCTGCTCAATATCCAAAAGCAAAGTGACCATCAATACTTCCAAATTCTTATCTGTTACAGAATTTCACAAACTTGTTTGGACAGCCATTGGTGTGCTTGCTTTCTCCAACAGCATATCCCAAAGCGTTACAAGGTACGTGTATGGCGTGTCCTGACAAGCTGCAGTCACACCCTGGGTCTACCCCAGACAAACACAACTTAGGTCCTGCAGGGAAAGAGCTTCTTATCATCGTGTAATCCCTAAGACAGATTAATGTTGCCTGAGGTAGTACAATGAAGTTTAGGTACTGTTTAAGCCAAGTAATTTATTCTAATGATGATATTTCTCCAGAGAGCTTCAATGAGTGCTGGGAGACAAAGTTTCTCTTACATGGAGACTTTAAAAAATTGCCAGCCTGGTGCTGGGATGTTGATGATGATTCTTAGCACTTTAGGGAGCTTTATTAGTCCCAGAAAGTGAGCAGAGTCAGACGTTGGGAGGTGGGTTGGATAGGTTCAACTGCCTTTTTTTATTATTATTTGCAATGAAATAAGAATGCCCATGTTTAATACTTCTCCTTAGGATTTATAACTAGTATCTTCTACCAGTTGTTTCCATTGTGACTTTTGTGTTATGTGCTCAAAATAAAGAACTAGGCCTCCCACAATCCATGAGAGAACCTCATTTCTCTGGATGTTAATGCAGTCTCCAGTGAGCCTTTATTGCTGGTCATTGCATCATCCCCAGAGCAGATCTGCCACGGGAGGAGAGGGATGTAATAACACAGTTCCTCTGTTCCAGGATTTAGTGGGTGAGCGACTCCATTCTGGGGCAGGGGCAGCTTTGCTGTTTCATCTGCCAAATGTATCTCTTTTGTCTATTGATTTTTGTTTTAGATCAGTCTCAGCGGGGCAGCCTCTTCACACTCTTTCTGAACAACCCTCTGATGGCATTCCTGTTTGTCTCTGGATTGTCAAGCATGCGCAGAGGGTTGTGGGAGAAGTGTCAGGATTACCTTAGGAAAATCAACCGAGACATTGCCCAGCTGCTCACCCACTCCCGGTCCATAGGTACGTTCAGCTGCATCCCTGAACCTCAGACACCCCTGGAGAGGGTCCTGGTTCTTCTTGCTCAGCCTTTTCACAAAGGACAGAATAGTGACTAAGGGGAATGCACAAGAATTCCTTGTGGTTTCCCCCAAGTCTTTTTTTTTCATAATTTTTTTAAGCCTTTCTAACCCGAGTTCTCTCTCCCTCCTGCACAGATCAGTCCTTTCTGCAGTTCTTTGGGGATGAATTTCTTCGCTTGCTCCTAACAAGATTTATCTTCTGTTCAGCTACAATGAGGATGCACAAAATCTTCCGGGTATGCAGAGATCTCTGTCCCTTTGTGAGAGCAACAGCCCAGGGCATACAGAGCTGCACTGCCTCCCGTGCAAGGGTCTTAGGGCTAAGAGCATCACTGTGACCTCAGAAAGATAACTGATGCTCCCATGCTAATGCCTGCAGCTTACTTTGGGTCTGGGCTTTGTGTCTCTCCAAAGGCTCCAAGCCTTACTTGCTGGAGCCTTGTTCCTCTCCATAAGTAGCAGAAACACTCCAGTTTGTCTCTGAACGGCCTTGTCTGCTAGAAAAATTCCTTAGTAACTCCAGATCATGATTTCTACACAACTAAAGAGGTGTAGAACAAGAATAGGACAGGAAGGGAGGAGGAGCAGAAGTTATCATTGGAATGTGTTGTAGTGTGAAGGGATTTTGAAAGGCCTTTGTAGTGTAAATGAAGCTAACCAGGAAGATGGTATTTCCCTCACTGTGGGTTAGTGCTGTGCCAACAGTGAAGGCAGCTCCTGGATCCCCACGTTTTATTTGTGTGAGTGCTGGCAAATCAACTGCCTGCTCCATGTTAACACTACAGGAAAAAACGGGAGCTGGAGCACAGAGGTGCAGCTCTCCAGTGTCTAACTGCAGACATCAGTAGCTTCCCAAGCCTAGACCTGGGCTCCCTTGGTATTGGGCAAGAGCAGCAGGTCTCCTGTGAGTGGGGACAGATTTGCCCCCAGTGTCACAGCTATTTGTTTTAGGATGAGATGAATCTCCCACTGGAGATGCTTAAATGCCTCTCATTTCCAGAAGTGAACTCCAAGCCCAGTAGACAAGAATGTGTTAAGTCTTTTTGTCTTTTTTTTTTTTGTGGGGGTGTTTTTCCTTTTCCTTTTGTTTTTGTTTGCAAGGCTCCTGTGAACATACTATTAACCATCTTAGAAGATTTGGCAATTGTGTTGCCACCATGGCCACCTCTGAGTCAATGGAAAGAGAAAACAGAAAACACTAGAATATTTTCTCTCTGTGGGGTGCTAACCAGGCCAGGGCAGCTCTGGGGTGGAAGTGGCTGTTTGCAAAGTGTGGAAATAAATGGATGTCTGATTCTTTGTTTTCACTGTCATCTAGCAGGAGACTCGAAATTACCCAGAATCTTACCCTCAGCTGCCAAGAGATGAAACGGTGGAGAACCCTCACCTCCAAAAGCACATTTTGGAGCTGGCTTCCATACTGGATGTTAGGAATGTTTTCCTGGAAAACACCCTCGATGACTATTGAAAGAAACTGTCTTACTGCAAAGGGGTTTCCCTGGCCACAGATTTTGAATGGTGCAGTTTTATAATGTGAAAACCATAAAAGGAAGTACTTGATTTTATTTTTAAAGTTAGGACCATTATTTTAAAAGGTAATACTAAACAGCTGTTAGTGTGGCTGTTCCATTCCGTATGGGGTCAATTTTATAAGCAGAAGTTTTCATGTCTTTTAAATGTTAAACTGAAGAATCACTAGAGGTTTATTTCTGGTCTTGTGGCTGCCAACCACACTTCCAACAGCTGATCCTAAGCATAGAAGTATTGGTTACCTTTAGCCCACGTTTGTGGAAATCCTTTATTTTTATACAATTTTAAGAAATTGGAAAAAAAATCAATAGAAAAAACAGTATTTTATCCCCAAAGAGTCTGGATTTGAAATGGTAAAGATGGAACCACACAGTGCAAACCAACAATAGCAATAAACCAGAGTCCTTCATAACAAATATATTTTTTCAGTCTTAGGCAAGTGAAGTAGACAAACTGCAGACAGTTGAGTTGCATCTGGAGCAGTGGGTTTGAAGTGAAGCTGTAAAGATTACTTCATGCTCCCTATAAATTTGACGCAGCAATTTTCTCTATGAACTCTGGCCAAGGACACAGCTCCCACTGGGCCTGGCTGGGTCGGTGGTTGGCAGGTGAGCAAAGTACAGAGCTCTGGGAGCCCCCAGTCCCACTGTAATTGGGGTCCCCTGGCCGGTTATTGCTGCCACAGTTTTCCAGGAGGAGGGAGCACTCTTCATCTGAGGTACTAGATAGAAATTCTTCCATTTCCAGCAGGAGTTATCCCTCCTTTCTGTGCTGGATGGAGCCTGTGGCTCCCACAGTGGTACCAGTCCCTGCCTGGAGCCACCAGAACATCCCCTGCAGTGCTGCCAACGAGCCCTTCCCGGCACCCACTCACCCAACCCTCTGTGCTGGATCCCTGTGCCCACAGAGATGCTGATGCTCCTCCTGCAGCAGTGGGTGCTGCCCTAAAGCCCCCTTCATGTTTTGCATGCCCACCACTGCATCCCAGTCCTTCCTGTGACCCAGTAGAGCTGGGGGGCTGTAGCAAAGCGTGGCAGCACCACTGGCTCCCTCAGACCACGCGCAGTTTGCCCATGTTGGGTGCAGGGGCCTTTATGGCCTTCTCCTTTATGGAGAAGGCTGTTCCAGTGCTGCCTCACTGGGACTGTCCTGCCTTCCCTGCAGAGCCAACAGACCTCCTGCAGCTCCTCACAGTGAGCATGAGCAAGGAGGAGACAAAAATGTCTTAAATTGTTAAATAAAGCCCGTTTCCACCATTCCATGGGCTGCTGGGAAAGAAGGGAAAGGACAAGTCTGATCAGTGCTTTTATGTCTCTGTTTTTAGGTGAAAAAAGTGCAGGACTTGGTGAGTACCCCAGTATGGTGGTAGGTCTGTCTGCAGTGCCATCATAGCAGGTATGGGCTGGTCAGCTGGGACAGCACAGGGCAGCAGGTCAGGCTGGAGGACCCTGTCCAGCCGAGGAGAGCACAGTGTGGAGCAGCAGGGCTTGCTGAGGGCAGCTGGGGAGCTTGGGTGAAGGTTCTCTGTAGCTGGGCTGAAGCTTATGCCATCCATCCTTTAATTTCCCTAGTGTAAATTCTGTGAATGCTCGTGTTTGTTCTGAGCAGTCTTGAAGCTGGTTTATTGAGCCCCCCACCCCTTGGTGCTGCTCCTCTTTGGGCTGTGGCAGGACTTCATTCCCTGGGTGTGGAGTCTCTAACGAGTGTGTGTCTGTGTGTGTGCATGTGTGTTCTCGGCGTTTGTGTGTGTATGTACAATATCATACATCTACTGGCTGGTGTAAATTGTAAATATGTATATATGTACAGTACTTGTATATGTATTAAAAAGAATGAAACAGTCCAATGGCTACATACAGAATTCCTATATACACACAGACGCCATTCTGGGTGCGTTCCACAAGGTTCTGCAGATCAGTTGTGGCTGTGGTCAAGGTTACAGCTCCTCTGCTGTTGTAACTTGCTCTTTCCAGGGACTTACACTTGGACCCTGAAGTAATTCATGGCTGATTCCAGGCACAGGAGGTTTTAGCCAGGGGACAGGAGCACCCCTGTGTACATTAGTGATGAGATCTGAGTGTTCTGAGCTGTGAAGCTCATGCTCTGCCTTCCTTCTGGCAGGAGGTCCCCAGTCAATCAAACCTGGGGTTTGTGTGTAGCTGCTGAAGGTACAGGAAGCCTTCAGTGCAGCAGCAAGTGAGAGGTGGGTTCTTGTGTCCCTGGCTGCTCCCTGTGCAAGCTCAAGGGAGCCCTGGCCTCTGTGCCAACTGGACTGGTTCCCTGGAGCGCCTTCCTGGGAAATTTCAAGATGGTTTGTTTGGGTAGCTCATCAAAATAACATCTGCCAAGTCATGAGTTACTAACCACTCGAGACTGTCCTCCAGGGAGATGCTCAGAGATGGCTTTTAAGGATTGTAGGAAATGGATGGAGAGGAAGGAAATTAAGCTTCAAATAACAATCTTAAAAAGCTACAACTTCAGTAGTTGTGGTCAGGCTGGGACAGAAGTGCCTGCCCCAAGACCCACCCCTGGCATGCTGCTGAGAAGCCTCCCCTGCCTGCTGCTCTGACTCCGTACTGTGCTTCAGGTCTTCCAGAGCTTGGAATCTGTCTGAACAACTTCTTTTGTCTTGAGGCTTATTTTGTAAAGCTTTATCTGTGTTAGATTCTTCAGTAGCTGTTCTGGCCACAGATCTCCAGGGATGGTGGTGGCAGAGCAGGGGAGGAACACACCAGACACACCTCTCTGTGTCCTAGCCTAGCCCTCCTCCAAAACAGAGGAGATTTAGTTCAAGATTTCTAAATTTGACAGATCTTTTGGGGGATTAAGGAGTGTCTCTGAATTCCTATTGACTTATGTCAATAAGATGTTCTGCTGTCAGAGATCCTGGGTTCAGGCGCCCCAGGAGCAGACTTAGCACAACTTCTTGGCCCTAAGGAGCCCCCAGAGGAGCACAGATGGTTCCAGCCCCAGGAATAAAACAATAAAATTGAAGAATAAAAGCCTGGTGTGAGTATCTGACCTGCTGGTTTTGTAGATTTCTTTTGGCACATGTTTATTGTCACTCCTCAGTTGTCAGTGACGTGGTAGGAGCAGGATTGTGCCTCAGCCAGGCTGGAGAGCACAAGGTGCTTTGCCCTGGCCAAGGCTCAGCAGGGAGGGCAGAGCAGGGCCCAGGCAGCCCCTCTGCTCTTGGAGCCCTTTGCTTGGCAAAGAATCGGGTTATTTACTACTAAAAGTAATTTTATAGTGCGTTGGTTTGGAGTCCTTTTACAGCCCTGTGCCTGTATCTTGTATTTTGGTAACGATGGATATTTTACTTAAGATATAATAGATCTATGAATAAACTTTTTTGGACCAAATAGGCTTTTTTTTTCCTTTTGCACGGGCTCTGTAACTGGCCAAAGCGATACCGGGGGCTGTGGGGCCGGGAGTCGGGGCGGTTTGGGGAGGGAAGGCCCAGGGCTGGTACTGCGGGAGCTCCCGGGAACGCTGTCCCGTGTCTCGCTGTGTACGAGGCGGCCGCTGCTCCTCTCGCTGGGTACGGGGCTGTTCTCAGAGCTTCCCTCCGGCCGTGGCCACGGAGGTGACTCAATGAACGCGGCGGCCGCCCCAGGGCGGGCGGCGGGACCCGATGGGGCCGGGGCGGGGCCTGGGCTCGAGGCGGGGTCTCGGCCCCGCCCACCGCGTCTCGCGCGCCGCGTCACGTGCACCGCCTCTCGCTACTTCCG